>JAHPZR010007185.1:22500-56552 GCA_019787425.1 Platygyra sinensis | reverse complement strand
TATTTCTTCGAGAGATGCTTCACTAGCGAGCCTCTTGCCTTGTGTCCTATGCTTCTGCACCATAAGAACTTGATATGAACTTGATATGCTTATATTAGTTTTACGTCATCGTTTCTTTTTTTCTGAGGGAGGTATAGGGGTTGGGGAATCTTGAAGAGGTTTCGTTATGTGTAAGGGATATTCAAATCCTTATTCCACCCGGCACAGTCAAGATCGTAATCATCATTTCGAGTGGTCTACCATGCGGTCGAGAGTTTTCAAAAGAACAAGAACGAGGCAACAACCAGGACTGTGGGATATATTGAACACAAATAGGTTCAAGGTCTGCTCGACTTTCCTTGAGAGATATCATGATGGCTGCACTGTCCAAACGAATTTATTGTCCATCCCGAATGCTGCAAGTATATGTTTACAAAAATACTGTTATGGGTAGATATAAGTCATTAATTCCCTTAGTGACGGCTGACATTATAACCAAACTGGCTTGAATGTCTTTAGCAATTGCACACAATGTGTTTGAACTATAGAATCATGTGTGGTTTTTGCTAATTATATATTGAGAAGCTAAAAGTGTAATCCATTTGAGGTCATTTAAATAAAACTTCTGAGTAGAAATATGTTGCATAATCAGCATTATAAACATTGTAGTATTGATGCATTTTTATGGCAAGCCATCAAAATATATATAATAGCTTATAGTTATAGTATTTCAGAGACAGAAGGGAATCAATCTCATTATAGAATAAGATTGTTTTGTTTTGATTTTCTTGTAATAGCCCAGGCATTTGCTTCCTTGAATTTGATAAAGTATATCAACAGTCACATTGCTATCCACATGTAAATACAGGGGGAAAAAATTGAACTATAGAGCAATATCATATTTTGTTATTGTTGATAAATGAAACTATTTTTTTATTATTATTTGCTGTTGCTGTTTGGTCGGTAATTGTTGTCTATTTATTGCACCGTTGGTTGGATTTCTGAATGTCACAGACATAAGTGTAGCCAACTTAAGGATGCCATTAAAAACAAGTGTGCAGCAGAATTCTGAAAGATATTAAATAAATCGATATATCTCAGACCTTTGCTATTGTGAATTTGCTAAAACGTAATGGTTGTTTCATGTAAACACAGAACTATATATAGACTACATGTAATATTAAAACTTCTTGTACTTAAATAGAGTAAATTTTAGGGCACGCTCAACTCTGAGAGGAGCAATAATTATAGTGATTAAGGTATGAATTGCAATTTTTATACTATTAATCACTATATAGACTATATTTTATGGTTGATTAATGAAAAAAATGTTATTAATCTGCTGTTACTTCTGTTTACTTTGTATCTGAGCAGTTACACCATTAAAACTACTAGAAAGAGTGGGCCATGATATTATTTTAATTGTCACGAATGAATAATAATGGAAAATTGCTGAAGTTTATCAAATCTCCATATTTGACATGGTACCTCTCAGTTATACATTCTTGGATCTAATAGAGAATTTCTCTGCGCGAGTAATGAACATTTTAAAACATTTCCAGAAGAGATCAAACAAGAAGTTGCAATTTGAATGTTATTGAACAGCGAATGTATTAATGTTTTGCTTGGCTTGTTGCGGTATTTGATTGATTATGTTTGAACTTCAGCCTGACTTCACTTGCAATAGTATAGGGTTTCGCTCATCACTGTCACTAAAACCGGTTTCGATTTCACGAACTTTGATACCTCCGTATGTTGACATAAGCATTTCATATTTTTATCCGTAAGCGTTGATCTCTTTGTTTCCTAATTTCCATAGGAAAGTGCACGTTTTCATGAGCAACAATGCGGCTGATATCCACTGAATAAGAAACTTTATTAGGTCGGTACTTTTAAATTGAGCTACAAAGCAAAAAGGGAAAATTTTAAAGTGATCGTTCTTCTCTCGAGCGAAAGTAGGTAAAGTGCAGTTTGTGAGTGACAGCTGTTGACTCGTTAGCCCATCAAATTGCTTGAATAGTTCTAACAGTAGCATAATAATAATAATAATAATAATAATAATAATAATAATAATAATAATGACTACTTATATAGCGCTTATCCAGTCCTGTTCTAAGCGTTTTACAAAGAACTTGGAATAAAAATACGTTTAAAAGATTTAAATTGTCACAAAAACGAATGTCTAAGATCTAGGCACTAAAACTGGACTTTGATACCTACGGTATGTCAACATCAGCATTTTAAATCCGTAGGCTTTGATCTGTTTGTTTCCTAATTTCCATTAGTAGAATTCTACTAGTATACTAATGCAAATGCTGCAATCTGATTGGCTGAGCTACTCGTATACTATCAGCCATTAGACTACAGTGGCTGCCGGTCGTCCACGAAATAAGAAATAAGATATTGAAAAAGCGGGTACGTGCGTAAACAACTTTAAATTTGCCAAGGACAGTTCGATAAGTACAACTTTGTTTAAGGGTAAAGTTCAATAATGCGTGGGGAAATCATCGGAAACCGTTATTTGCGTTAATTTCAGTCAGAATTCTACTGAAACAATTAGATTATTCGCTCTCGATTTCTATGGGGCGATAGTTGATTCGGCCTTCGTCCTTATCAACTATTACCTCATAGAAATCATCTCGAGCTCATAATCTAATTGTTAATTAGAAAAGTGCACGTTCTCATGAGCAACAATGCGGTTGGAATCCAGAGGATAAGAAACTTTTGTTAGGTCCGTCCTTTCAAATTAAACTACAAAGCGAAAAAACCGAAATATTTGAAGCGATCGTTCTTCTCTCGAACGAAAGCAGCTAAAAGGTGCAAATTCATATTCAATATTCATCCACAAGTGCAGTTTCAACCGCCATGTGTACTTGTGTAGTGCTGAGAAATTTCAGTGAGACTTCAACTGCACTTTTACAACTGAGAGACATTAATATTCACGCCACAGGCAATGGAAAATTTACAGTGATCCGCAGTATTTTTTCTTGATTATTTTAAAATAATTAACTAAATACGTATGTCGTTGTATACTATCCAACATGGAATCGCCTTAAACTCTCTAAAACAAACTTAGAAAAAGGACAATTAAAGTAGAATAATTTCATTTCTTTTTAACACAAATTCTCCTATATCAAAAATACAATTTCAGCCTTGATATGGTATATTTCTACGCCCTGTGAATCTTTTTTTTTTTGCATTCTAATGTAAATTTGATGGTAGTTATAATTAATGATATGTCTCTAATGCAATATTTTAATTGACAGGTATTACCGCTTTAGCTTTTCTCCAACCATTTCCAAATTAGGCCTTACTTGGAGGCATCACACATAAATTATAACTGGGCAATAGCAGCTATTAGCCTGGAATTATCACTAATAGAGATGTTCTAGCTGAGCACCGTCAAATAAATTTCAACTTTACATAACAAAAAAAAACAATACAACTTTGTCTGCTGCTTTGTATCTTTGTATCAAAAACAGATGGAGTTATTGCAGAAGATATGGCACTGACTTTTAATATGCCCTGTATATACAAAATCTGGAAAGTTTGCAGTTTAATTTTTTGCAGATGCACTATGATGGTTCATCCAATCATTGTTTTTAGTTTTCAAACGATCAGTATATGTACCTGTTCATAACAAGTAGTCAATGGAGCACTTAAAGGGCCCTAGTCAGCCACACCTTTGTTTTTGTTTAATGCGAGAATTTGGCTATTATATTTTATTTCGAGCTCGTCGAAACGAAGAAAAATCACTGTGAAACTACTCAAGATAATGAAACATGCCTTCATGAACAAAGTTTACAGTAAAGCAATAAGAATTCGCTTCAACATTTTATATCAATAATTTCGATGTCATCGAAAATGGCGGAGGCTGACTAGGGCCCTTTAATATAATACCTTTAAAGAATATTAGAAAACAGTCCTAAGAAAGCACGCGCGCTGATTGGTTAAAAATGGTGTTTGTATAACTCGATGAAGACACAGAACTAGCGCGCGCTGTTGACGTAGTGATGGCGCGAGCAAAGAGAATTTGCATTTTGATATCCGAAGTTAACAAGTTATTTCTTTTTTCTCGTCGTGGCGTTTTCTAAAAGAAATAGAAAACATGTACTTCGTGTTTCTATCGAGTTATACAAACACTCGTGAAAGTTTGGGAGAACTCGAAAAAGCTGTGGAAACACTCGCCTGCGGCTCGTGTTCCCACAGCATTTCTCGTTCTCCCAAACTTCCACTCGTGTTTGTATAACTCGATAGAAACACGGTACATGTTTTCTATTTCTTAACCATTAATAAAAATATCTTTTTTCTAAGTGCTTGTTATAAAGGGGGATTCCTGATAATGTCTGCCATCGAGTTACTAAACTTGTACTAAACAAGTCAAAAATATCAAATTTGACCATTGTAAGATTTAATGTAATGATGTTGAGCTTAATGTAAGTCCATTTCTCAAGAAAATTCCCTGTAAACGGGTTATTTACTAAACTATTGCAGTATTTTGATAAATGCAAGGACTCTGTTCTCTTGCAAATATCTAAAAGAGTTATTTAGTGTAGTATTTATCGATAGACCAACATTAACAAAAGTACTTTATGATATAAAATGTGTTTTAGTTTTAATAGTAATAGTAATAGTAATAGTAATAGTAATAGTAATAGTAATAGTAATAGTAATAGTAATAGAAGTAGTAGTAGTAGTACTAGTACTAGTAGTAATAGTAATAGTTATAGTAATAATAATAATAATGATGGTAATTGTTTTCACAGGTGCTGTCCAAAGATAGATCATTTTACCTTCCAATGATAATAATAATATAATAATAATAATAATAATAATAATAATAATAATATAATAATAATAATAATAATAATAATAATAATAATAATAAAACAATTCAAACTTTATCAAAACATCACAATAAATTACAAGATTAAAAAGAAAGGCTAAAAGAACATTTGAGTTATTATTATAATATAATAATAATAATAATAATAATATAATAAGAAGCGGACTTTGAATTAGATAGGTCTCTTGCCAAAATCTAGGTCCAATAATTTTTATACATATTTTCTTATATAATATGATTTCATGGTTTATTGAATCGTTTTTCTTTTCTTCTTTTATCTTTTAGTAGAATATAATCTATTGTAAAATTTTAATAATTGATTGTAACAATTATGTAAATATATACTAAAAATGTTTTTATAATACTATAGTTCTTTTCTTCTTTTTTATCATATAAATTATTATCACTGAGTATAAGTAAGTGTAATAATAATAATAATAACTCAAACGTTCTTTTAGCCCTTTTTTTTAATCTTGTAATTTATTGTGATGTTTTAATAAAGTTTGTTGTTTTTTTTCCATAATAATATAATAATAATAATAATAATAATAATAATATCTGCTTCATGGTATCAGGGTTGCAGCGTTGTATCAAAAATGGACCATAGTGACCAGTACAATGGACTGGCCAAACAAAATCTAAACTTCACAGTTTACTGCAGTTGTACTTAATAGCACTAATTTCATTTTTTTTCATAATTCATAATTCTTGCATTACCTTTGTAGATAAGTAAGCAATCGATTTTTAGTAAAACATAAAATACTTTTTGTTATTCTGATTGGCCTCCTAGCCATCTTTATGCCTGTCTCATTATGGTTAAACATGTAGCCATGAGATGTATTGATCTTAGACCAATGACATATCATGCTAAATCGGGACGTAATAAATTTTACGAAAAATACCCCCTAGCCTAAACAGGGTTTAGAATACTGCAGGAAAAGACAACATTTTTGGTACAGAAAATTATACTGACATCAAGCAAAAATTGGTACTGCCAATTACGTGAATCCCTCTCATACATGGGAAGTGTTCCCCACTCAACAATATTCCATGCACATGTTTGGACTGGATGTATCTTTATAATAAACATTAATGTCATATCTTCGAAGATTATCAATTGCAAAAATATTGTTATTCTAGGTAACGATTATAAAATGTGTGTCCTGATAATGTAAGTCATAGAAATACCTTGCTTGCCAGAAATGACTCATAATAATGGAACTTACTTGATACATATTCACCATACATTTCCCAAGATATTAAGATTGAGCCTAAAGCAAAGTATTATCTACAAAGTCAGTTAAACACCTCAGTAAATGGACAATAATAAGATGCATTCAGCTTATTATATAAATGTTCCAATTAATACTCGACTCCTCACAATGATTTCTGATGACACATTAAATTGGCAACAAATCTTGCATAGTCGAATTCGATGGAGCTGGATCATTGAATGCTGAAATTGCGGACAGGGCTCTCTCTGGAACAAATACAAAGCAAGAGGGCAATGCTTGCTCCATAGCAGAAGGAGGTTCTGTGCACTGAACTGGCTTGCTAAACCTCTGCCCTAGTGGGACTTTGGTGTGCTCAACTGGGCCAGTCTCTGACATCTTAGACACCTGCAGCACGATACTTTCTTCCGAAGTTTCTGGTCGATCGCTGCACTGAATAGGTTGTTTATCTGGAAAGAACATACTCATAGTCTCGGTATATAGCAAAGGCTATTGATTTAACATCTTCCTGCTATGGAAATTAATGCAAGAAATAGTGTTGACTTAAAAGGAATAATTTATAACATTACTAAAGGCTTCGTAGCTTGGGCAGTTTTACTGGTATAATTCCACTCTTTTTATTTCTCAGTGCAAAGAGACATCAACAATAATAAACGTGTACCTTCATCTTGCTCAACAGCTTCTTTTCTGGGACTGCATATTTTTTCAATCCAGTAACCACATGCTCGTATTAGTCGTATCATGACGATGTGAGCTTTTCTCACTTGGTAGCAAATAACGACATGTTATTTTTCCCAACTTGTTCCTCCAGGAACGACTGGTGGATCTTTTTCTTTCCACTACAAAGTGTTTTGTCCTTTCGTCATCATTCTCTTTTTTTCTGAGGGAGGTAGGAGTGAAGTTGGGTTGGAGATGTTTACCGAGGTTTCCTTTCGTGCTAGAGATCCTTATACTACCCTGCGCAGTAAAGTTTGTAGTCAAGATCATATGATTGAGTGTCACTGTGACAACGTCAATCTTATGCATGGGGTCGAGTGTTTGCGAAATAGATCGCAAAGAACAAAGCAGCAATCAGGATTGTAGAATGTATTGCAATCCCATTAAGTTGAAGGTCTGCTAAACGTTTTGCTAGTGATATTCGATGATGACTGTGCAAATGAATTTATTTTTCATTCTCGACACTAATTATATGTCTAAATGTTGCTTCAATGGGTAGATCTATACTTCAGTCATAAATCCCTTGGTGAGATCAACATTCCAACAAAACTGGCTTCAATATCTTTATAGACTGCACAATATGTTCGAACTAGAGAATCGAGTGATTTTTTTGCTAAGTAGATATCGAGAAGCTAAACACGAATCCATTTGGTACAAATTATTGCTTGTGTTTAATCAAGGTGGTTTAAATGCATCTTTCTAAGTGCAAATATGTTGCATAATCAGCATTATAAACATTGCAGTATGAGCGAATTTTATGACAAGCCACCAAAAGATATTCAAATGTTCATATAGAAGTAAGTATAGTTATAGCATCTGATATACGAAGGGAATCAATCTCCTTATCAAAAAGACAGCTCTACAGTATCGAGATATTATTTGCCCTTAGTTTATTGAGCCATGATAATTGATTTAAACGAAAGTTCACGGTCACATGAAGACAGAATGTGCAGTAAATTTCTTCCAGTCGACAGCAATATCGACGATAATTTATTAACTTAATTGATTTATTGGTACACTATTCGCAAGGAATAAAGCAAGTAGTAGAAGAGATATGTACCTTCACCCTGGACCTTAGACTGAAAAATAAGAATGTTTTGTTTTGATTTTATTGTATTATCTCAGGAATTTGCTACTCTGAAGTTGATAAAACTTAACAGTTGTTAATTCACATTACTATCCATATGTCGATACAGGGCAAAGTAAATTGAAGCATAGACCAATATTATATTTTGCAGTTTTTGATATATGGAACAACTTGCTATTAATTTTTTGTTGTTGTTTTGACTTTAATTGCGGTCTATTTTAACTGCACGAGCACCGTTTAAGTGGTACTTTTAAATGTTAACTTATTGACATAATTGTACTCAAATATTACATATTACGACAAAACAAGTGTGCAGCAGAATTTGAAAAGATATTAAATAAATCGATATATTCCAGGCATTTGCAGCTCTGAATTTGCTAGAACTTGATAATTGTCAATTCCTATTTAAAGATAGCAAAGTAAACTGCACTATAAACCAATATTATATTTTTATTGTTGTTGATAAATGAAATTATTTGTTATTAATTTGCTGTGCTGTAGTGTCCCTAACTGTTGTCTGTTAAGTACATAAGGACTGTTATGTTACTTATAAATGTCTTCTAACATAATTGTGGCCGACGAATACAGATGTCGATTAAAACAGGTGTGCAGCAAAATTTAAAAAGATACTAAATAAATCGATGTAATACCCTTGTATAAATTTAACCAAGTTTGCTGTTTGAAGAAATTTTGGGGTGCCAATTCCCTTGTAGCGATTATGTAACTTTCCCGCCTGATTATACAGAGATTCTTCCCTATGGGTTAAAATTATAATATTGGAGATTCCCAATCACATTAAGAATATTGATACAAACTCCATTGTATTGTTGATAACATCCTATTCATCTCTAAGGTAAGAGGTTTCTCGTGCACAGACATTTTCAAAATATAATTATAGTTTCATGTTTTCTTACAGTGAATATGAACGTTGGAGTCATTCCGCTCCATAGATGCTGAACCACGAATTAATATTTCAAGAGAACACAAGAAAAGAAGTATTAAATACACCATCCATACGTGCAGCTCAGATGTTCCAATTCAACTGGAAAGAAATTTAATCCTAGTCTGCAGACTATACTGCCAGGATCTTCAGTATTGAAGGATTTCTGGAAGATCAGGCTTTTCTCCCTCCAACGAACTAAATACACACAACCCAAGGAAGTTTTAGGAATTGCTTATCTTTAAAAATTGAATTTACATTCAGGTTGTTTTCAATATGGCTTCTGAAACGTAACGTGATACAGTCTATTTTTACACACCGTGTGGGTTTGCACTTCTTTCAGAGAATTTTAGGGAGTCAAATACCGTTATTACCTTGCTAATTGAATTTTTTTTAAAATATATATATTACCTAGATAAATATAACATTTTTAGGCCATACAGTGGAATCCCGATTTTACGAACATCCAAGGGAAACGAAAATTGGTTCGAAAAATCGAAGAGTTCGAGAAATTGGGGGTAAAATTTCAGTGTTCGACTGAAGAGAGGGAACGAGTTTTGGTTCGAGTTATCGGGAGGTTCGAAAAATCGAGGGTTCGAGAAATCGGGATTCCGCTGTATTTTAATTTCTCGTGTTGTGAAATTCTATCCTCGTGGTAACGCGTGTGCGCAGCTTTATCAACTAAAGTGCGTCGGGTGCCAATATTGACCTTCGCTCTCTAAACTCAGACAACAGCTCACAGGAAGCGATATTGATACTATTTTGTTAAAAGCCACGGCGCGGTCACAAAGATATTTCATCAAATGGCTTTTCTCCAGGAAAATCGCCGTGTGGTTCGGTTATGGCAGTATTGGTCTTCAAGAAATTTTCGTTGATTTATTAAAGTTAAAGAAATCATTTGAAGACTGCATGTAACTTTAGGAATTCAATGTTTTTGTTTAAGTTCAAGACTTGTGAGCGTGTCATTGACCCTTTGCTCGAATTACAAATTGAAGAAGAAATACTTTCAGTTTCGAAATCAACAACCCTCTACCAAAGCATTCTCCCACATCCTGCTTCTACCTCAGATTATACCCAAAAAAGGAAAGGAATTCGAGTGCCATTGTTTGAATGTAGAAGTGATGAGGATTTGGTAGACAAATCAACACTGTCGTCGGATGGCAACTGGCGTGTGTGAAAAATTGCTCAATTCTCAAAGCGTCTCCTTGCAACATGTGGATAGCCAAACTGGCCAAAATTTGTCAAGTCGCGACAAACCATCCGCACTTGCAGAACGTTGGTGATGACAGAATTTTTTTTCTAATAAACAAATTTTCTCCTAGTACGGATCGGCCCTAACTCAGGCATTTAGTAAGTACATTGTTAAAGAAACAAGCAAGGGACTCTTTTTAGGGAGGACGTTAGTATCACAGGAAGAGAATATTACTGTACTAACATGCACGAATTTACTAAACCCCTTGTTGCGGAGTTTCCTAAGCGTTTTTAATTAAACAGCCTCAGAGAAGTGTAAGGTTGACATACCCCTTATTGATTGGTTTTTGTGATGACAACACGTGTGTTGATCTGTTAGGGCCTATCCTAACCAGCGGGTATAAAGATGTCGGGACCTTTGCTGTCAAATCTACTCGTGACCGCATTCAAACTACACGGTATTTTCGTGTCCACCTGACCAAACAAGCCGAAGTCACGTGGACACGAGGCCTTTACTCTTCAAATGTCTTGTTCGGCGTTCTCTGCTCTGGTTGTTGAAAGCGTGACTGGTCTGCTAAAAGTCCTAAAGATAGGTGATTTTCTTAAGAAAACCTTTTTTTTTTTCAAAAGAAAAAAAAGCCACTCTCCATCATCTAACGTTACAGAGTCGGGTCTTTCATCAACCGCCGCGCCTGTGTGAATCCATATATACAAGAATAGGCCGGGTTTAAGTTCCAACCAGGTTTTTTCTAGGCTCGATTACCAGCCAAGAGCGGTGGGAATCGAGCACAGGACTCTGGCATCGTGAATCAGTAAAACACACTGAAATCAGAAAAATGATTTCGTAACCGCAGACAGCAGATCTGATATTGCCGGGCACTAATAGCCCATTGCAAAAACGTGAGGGGACTGGGAAAGGGTATGGTTGTTTTCCGAAATTTCAGGAACTGAGCAATACAGCGTCTAGTTTAAATTGAATAGAGTTGTTTCAGAGCTGATAGGCTTGGCAATTATGATGGTAAAATGTGTTTAGCTAAGACAATATCTTCCAAACTTTGATGTAATAACGGTGATGAAAGCCAAAGCTCAGGCCAACTGCATCATTTTTCGTCCAGTCCCTTGTTAGAGTAATCACAGATCAATGCAACACACCCTCTACAATAATAATTTTAATAATCTTTAGATTCACAGCTTCATAAACTCATTACCATTGTTTCAACATTCCTGAAGTTCCGCCTGGGGACGTAGACGACCAGAAAAGCGAGCTCTGAACAGTCAGGGTTGCAGCGTTGTATCAAAAATGGACCATAGTGACCAGTACAATGGACTGGCCAAACAAAATCTAAACTTCACAGTTTACTGCAGTTGTACTTAATAGCACTAATTTCATTTTTTTTCATAATTCATAATTCTTGCATTACCTTTGTAGATAAGTAAGCAATCGATTTTTAGTAAAACATAAAATACTTTTTGTTATTCTGATTGGCCTCCTAGCCATCTTTATGCCTGTCTCATTATGGTTAAACATGTAGCCATGAGATGTATTGATCTTAGACCAATGACATATCATGCTAAATCGGGACGTAATAAATTTTACGAAAAATACCCCCTAGCCTAAACAGGGTTTAGAATACTGCAGGAAAAGACAACATTTTTGGTACAGAAAATTATACTGACATCAAGCAAAAATTGGTACTGCCAATTACGTGAATCCCTCTCATACATGGGGAAGTGTTCCCCACTCAACAATATTCCATGCACATGTTTGGACTGGATGTATCTTTATAATAAACATTAATGTCATATCTTCGAAGATTATCAATTGCAAAAATATTGTTATTCTAGGTAACGATTATAAAATGTGTGTCCTGATAATGTAAGTCATAGAAATACCTTGCTTGCCAGAAATGACTCATAATAATGGAACTTACTTGATACATATTCACCATACATTTCCCAAGATATTAAGATTGAGCCTAAAGCAAAGTATTATCTACAAAGTCAGTTAAACACCTCAGTAAATGGACAATAATAAGATGCATTCAGCTTATTATATAAATGTTCCAATTAATACTCGACTCCTCACAATGATTTCTGATGACACATTAAATTGGCAACAAATCTTGCATAGTCGAATTCGATGGAGCTGGATCATTGAATGCTGAAATTGCGGACAGGGCTCTCTCTGGAACAAATACAAAGCAAGAGGGCAATGCTTGCTCCATAGCAGAAGGAGGTTCTGTGCACTGAACTGGCTTGCTAAACCTCTGCCCTAGTGGGACTTTGGTGTGCTCAACTGGGCCAGTCTCTGACATCTTAGACACCTGCAGCACGATACTTTCTTCCGAAGTTTCTGGTCGATCGCTGCACTGAATAGGTTGTTTATCTGGAAAGAACATACTCATAGTCTCGGTATATAGCAAAGGCTATTGATTTAACATCTTCCTGCTATGGAAATTAATGCAAGAAATAGTGTTGACTTAAAAGGAATAATTTATAACATTACTAAAGGCTTCGTAGCTTGGGCAGTTTTACTGGTATAATTCCACTCTTTTTATTTCTCAGTGCAAAGAGACATCAACAATAATAAACGTGTACCTTCATCTTGCTCAACAGCTTCTTTTCTGGGACTGCATATTTTTTCAATCCAGTAACCACATGCTCGTATTAGTCGTATCATGACGATGTGAGCTTTTCTCACTTGGTAGCAAATAACGACATGTTATTTTTCCCAACTTGTTCCTCCAGGAACGACTGGTGGATCTTTTTCTTTCCACTACAAAGTGTTTTGTCCTTTCGTCATCATTCTCTTTTTTTCTGAGGGAGGTAGGAGTGAAGTTGGGTTGGAGATGTTTACCGAGGTTTCCTTTCGTGCTAGAGATCCTTATACTACCCTGCGCAGTAAAGTTTGTAGTCAAGATCATATGATTGAGTGTCACTGTGACAACGTCAATCTTATGCATGGGGTCGAGTGTTTGCGAAATAGATCGCAAAGAACAAAGCAGCAATCAGGATTGTAGAATGTATTGCAATCCCATTAAGTTGAAGGTCTGCTAAACGTTTTGCTAGTGATATTCGATGATGACTGTGCAAATGAATTTATTTTTCATTCTCGACACTAATTATATGTCTAAATGTTGCTTCAATGGGTAGATCTATACTTCAGTCATAAATCCCTTGGTGAGATCAACATTCCAACAAAACTGGCTTCAATATCTTTATAGACTGCACAATATGTTCGAACTAGAGAATCGAGTGATTTTTTTGCTAAGTAGATATCGAGAAGCTAAACACGAATCCATTTGGTACAAATTATTGCTTGTGTTTAATCAAGGTGGTTTAAATGCATCTTTCTAAGTGCAAATATGTTGCATAATCAGCATTATAAACATTGCAGTATGAGCGAATTTTATGACAAGCCACCAAAAGATATTCAAATGTTCATATAGAAGTAAGTATAGTTATAGCATCTGATATACGAAGGGAATCAATCTCCTTATCAAAAAGACAGCTCTACAGTATCGAGATATTATTTGCCCTTAGTTTATTGAGCCATGATAATTGATTTAAACGAAAGTTCACGGTCACATGAAGACAGAATGTGCAGTAAATTTCTTCCAGTCGACAGCAATATCGACGATAATTTATTAACTTAATTGATTTATTGGTACACTATTCGCAAGGAATAAAGCAAGTAGTAGAAGAGATATGTACCTTCACCCTGGACCTTAGACTGAAAAATAAGAATGTTTTGTTTTGATTTTATTGTATTATCTCAGGAATTTGCTACTCTGAAGTTGATAAAACTTAACAGTTGTTAATTCACATTACTATCCATATGTCGATACAGGGCAAAGTAAATTGAAGCATAGACCAATATTATATTTTGCAGTTTTTGATATATGGAACAACTTGCTATTAATTTTTTGTTGTTGTTTTGACTTTAATTGCGGTCTATTTTAACTGCACGAGCACCGTTTAAGTGGTACTTTTAAATGTTAACTTATTGACATAATTGTACTCAAATATTACATATTACGACAAAACAAGTGTGCAGCAGAATTTGAAAAGATATTAAATAAATCGATATATTCCAGGCATTTGCAGCTCTGAATTTGCTAGAACTTGATAATTGTCAATTCCTATTTAAAGATAGCAAAGTAAACTGCACTATAAACCAATATTATATTTTTATTGTTGTTGATAAATGAAATTATTTGTTATTAATTTGCTGTGCTGTAGTGTCCCTAACTGTTGTCTGTTAAGTACATAAGGACTGTTATGTTACTTATAAATGTCTTCTAACATAATTGTGGCCGACGAATACAGATGTCGATTAAAACAGGTGTGCAGCAAAATTTAAAAAGATACTAAATAAATCGATGTAATACCCTTGTATAAATTTAACCAAGTTTGCTGTTTGAAGAAATTTTGGGGTGCCAATTCCCTTGTAGCGATTATGTAACTTTCCCGCCTGATTATACAGAGATTCTTCCCTATGGGTTAAAATTATAATATTGGAGATTCCCAATCACATTAAGAATATTGATACAAACTCCATTGTATTGTTGATAACATCCTATTCATCTCTAAGGTAAGAGGTTTCTCGTGCACAGACATTTTCAAAATATAATTATAGTTTCATGTTTTCTTACAGTGAATATGAACGTTGGAGTCATTCCGCTCCATAGATGCTGAACCACGAATTAATATTTCAAGAGAACACAAGAAAAGAAGTATTAAATACACCATCCATACGTGCAGCTCAGATGTTCCAATTCAACTGGAAAGAAATTTAATCCTAGTCTGCAGACTATACTGCCAGGATCTTCAGTATTGAAGGATTTCTGGAAGATCAGGCTTTTCTCCCTCCAACGAACTAAATACACACAACCCAAGGAAGTTTTAGGAATTGCTTATCTTTAAAAATTGAATTTACATTCAGGTTGTTTTCAATATGGCTTCTGAAACGTAACGTGATACAGTCTATTTTTACACACCGTGTGGGTTTGCACTTCTTTCAGAGAATTTTAGGGAGTCAAATACCGTTATTACCTTGCTAATTGAATTTTTTTTAAAATATATATATTACCTAGATAAATATAACATTTTTAGGCCATACAGTGGAATCCCGATTTTACGAACATCCAAGGGAAACGAAAATTGGTTCGAAAAATCGAAGAGTTCGAGAAATTGGGGGTAAAATTTCAGTGTTCGACTGAAGAGAGGGAACGAGTTTTGGTTCGAGTTATCGGGAGGTTCGAAAAATCGAGGGTTCGAGAAATCGGGATTCCGCTGTATTTTAATTTCTCGTGTTGTGAAATTCTATCCTCGTGGTAACGCGTGTGCGCAGCTTTATCAACTAAAGTGCGTCGGGTGCCAATATTGACCTTCGCTCTCTAAACTCAGACAACAGCTCACAGGAAGCGATATTGATACTATTTTGTTAAAAGCCACGGCGCGGTCACAAAGATATTTCATCAAATGGCTTTTCTCCAGGAAAATCGCCGTGTGGTTCGGTTATGGCAGTATTGGTCTTCAAGAAATTTTCGTTGATTTATTAAAGTTAAAGAAATCATTTGAAGACTGCATGTAACTTTAGGAATTCAATGTTTTTGTTTAAGTTCAAGACTTGTGAGCGTGTCATTGACCCTTTGCTCGAATTACAAATTGAAGAAGAAATACTTTCAGTTTCGAAATCAACAACCCTCTACCAAAGCATTCTCCCACATCCTGCTTCTACCTCAGATTATACCCAAAAAAGGAAAGGAATTCGAGTGCCATTGTTTGAATGTAGAAGTGATGAGGGATTTGGTAGACAAATCAACACTGTCGTCGGATGGCAACTGGCGTGTGTGAAAAAATTGCTCAATTCTCAAAGCGTCTCCTTGCAACATGTGGATAGCCAAACTGGCCAAAATTTGTCAAGTCGCGACAAACCATCCGCACTTGCAGAACGTTGGTGATGACAGAATTTTTTTTCTAATAAACAAATTTTCTCCTAGTACGGATCGGCCCTAACTCAGGCATTTAGTAAGTACATTGTTAAAGAAACAAGCAAGGGACTCTTTTTAGGGAGGACGTTAGTATCACAGGAAGAGAATATTACTGTACTAACATGCACGAATTTACTAAACCCCTTGTTGCGGAGTTTCCTAAGCGTTTTTAATTAAACAGCCTCAGAGAAGTGTAAGGTTGACATACCCCTTATTGATTGGTTTTTGTGATGACAACACGTGTGTTGATCTGTTAGGGCCTATCCTAACCAGCGGGTATAAAGATGTCGGGACCTTTGCTGTCAAATCTACTCGTGACCGCATTCAAACTACACGGTATTTTCGTGTCCACCTGACCAAACAAGCCGAAGTCACGTGGACACGAGGCCTTTACTCTTCAAATGTCTTGTTCGGCGTTCTCTGCTCTGGTTGTTGAAAGCGTGACTGGTCTGCTAAAAGTCCTAAAGATAGGTGATTTTCTTAAGAAAACCTTTTTTTTTTTCAAAAGAAAAAAAAGCCACTCTCCATCATCTAACGTTACAGAGTCGGGTCTTTCATCAACCGCCGCGCCTGTGTGAATCCATATATACAAGAATAGGCCGGGTTTAAGTTCCAACCAGGTTTTTTCTAGGCTCGATTACCAGCCAAGAGCGGTGGGAATCGAGCACAGGACTCTGGCATCGTGAATCAGTAAAACACACTGAAATCAGAAAAATGATTTCGTAACCGCAGACAGCAGATCTGATATTGCCGGGCACTAATAGCCCATTGCAAAAACGTGAGGGGACTGGGAAAGGGTATGGTTGTTTTCCGAAATTTCAGGAACTGAGCAATACAGCGTCTAGTTTAAATTGAATAGAGTTGTTTCAGAGCTGATAGGCTTGGCAATTATGATGGTAAAATGTGTTTAGCTAAGACAATATCTTCCAAACTTTGATGTAATAACGGTGATGAAAGCCAAAGCTCAGGCCAACTGCATCATTTTTCGTCCAGTCCCTTGTTAGAGTAATCACAGATCAATGCAACACACCCTCTACAATAATAATTTTAATAATCTTTAGATTCACAGCTTCATAAACTCATTACCATTGTTTCAACATTCCTGAAGTTCCGCCTGGGGACGTAGACGACCAGAAAAGCGAGCTCTGAACAGTGGTGCCGAGCACCTCTACAATAACCTGAAGGCCTTGCATGTTTGTAAAAATATATTCTAATTCAGATATAAACCAATTAGGTAATTAAGGGGACACCCAATTTTCCGTTGCATAACATATAAGATATTAAAAAGTTAACTTGCGTCATTTTCCCGCGTAAAAAACGAGAGAAAAAAAAAACATAAATCCTGTCCATGCATGTTTAATTATTTTAAAAGTTACACGGCATCGTTGTTGCTCTATAGATACACATACATAATGGGCATACAGTTTTGCAAATTTCGTACTTTTTTTCATATTTACAGAACAAAAACAGACTTTCAGAACATAACATAAGTCATAATTAAGTTGCTAACTCATCACTTTATACTTACAATTCATTATATCCTTAACTTTGTATAAAAGAAGTCAAACATTCGACATGACATCGAAATTCAAACTTATATACATTATTTTAAAATTAGTTTGAAATTTCTTGGAATATACTTGCATTCCGAGGGAAGTAATCGAATGTCACATTCAAAGATGTTGCTAGTAGCTCTAATATTATTTCCACCAATACATTAAATGAACTTTCAAATAACCAGACCTGCGAGCTAATATTTGTTACCTAGAATTTACAGATTTCCTATTATATTTGTCAAGATAATAAACTCTTGTGTTTGTACATTTTGTGAAGAGTTTTATAATTTAATCCTCTAATTTTAGACATTTAAATTGTACTTAACTTAAGCACTTTTTACATTTTACATATCTTTATTGATATCACTATTTCACAGCCCATATGGGCGCCAGCCTGGTTGCTGAGTGGACTAGCCTGGTATAATAAAGTTATTATCTTCACACGTGCAGAGATCACCGTCGTTATGGTTACATATAAATCGCGCCTTCTTCACAGGAGTTTATCCGGTGTTTATATAATAAACAGAATATTACATGCCCGCTTGTGGATATGAATTTTATCTTCTCGTGTTCGACTCGATATCTCACTCGTTCGCTGCGCTCACTCGTGAGATATCGAGTTGAACACTCGAAGATAAAATTCATATCCACGCGCGGTCATGTAATATCCTCTATTTATGGTATTCTACTTAACAAATTGATGTCAGTTTTTCATGCGTCTGTCCTGTTATTGATCATGAATTTCGTCATAACATTGCCAAAGTAGTCTGCGGATCCACTCGGCCATCGCCTCGTGGATCCACAGCTACTTTGACAATGTTATGACGAAATTCATGATCAATAACAGGACAGACGCATGAAAAACTGACATCAATTTGTTAAGTTAGAAGACCATAAAGTATTAACTTTAACTGGAGACAGCAAATTACGTAACGTACGTAAAATTATATCCCAGAGAGTTTTTTCAATGAATGTACTACATCATCAAGCTAAAACTAACTGAAAATAGCGAGACGACGCAAAGCCATGATGAAAACTATGAAATTCAAGTTGCAAAAATGGAACTGTTAAGGCACCCTTACTGATCGAGCATCAAACTATGGCTCGCGTCAACAAGTCTTATGTCTAAATATTGATTTTGAAGTGGTCACTGAACAAAACTCTCAAAACAATTTTAACTATATGATATGCTTGATACAAGACATACTTAGAACGCTTCATAGAAGCTACTCGTATCGTTTGATTCAACAAGCATGCTGAAATCGAACAACTTTATCTCCAAAAATCCCGCCCCGGGCTCCCCAGTACTCAAAATTCTCCCCCTCATGTATCGAAATTCCTCTTTCATGCACTCCAATCCGTCTTTTATTTCTCCAAATACTTCCTCTGAACCTTTTAAACCCTTCCCTTCTTTAGTTCCCCTGAAAACCTCCCCAGTTTCCCCAAACCCATTCTCTTCCTTTGTCCCCCCGAGTTCTCTCTCTGTACCCCACAATACTTCCCCTGTGGCTTCAAATGCTGCTAGAAAACCCTCCCCTGTGTCACAGTATCCCTTTCCAGTACCCCTACACCCCTCTGTTGTACCACTTGGTTCTTCTATCAGCCCTACAGACCCCACCACATTTGCATCAACTGAACGAAAAACTGTAGATCGCGCAGTTGCAGGTTTAGAGATGTTTGTGTTCCTGTTTCTACTGTCTGTAATCTCGCCCACTGGATCATACCCAAGGATTGCTGTAATATCCATGACGAACTCGTATGTGTATTGTTTTCCACGAGACTTCTCCACCATCGACTTTCCGTAATAATATCGAAGACCGCGGGCAAGCTTTTGGAAATTCATGGCAGGCTTTTTCTTTAGCGCACCCCACAGCTTTGCCAGTTTATCCGGCTCCAAGATTCGAAATTCGTACTTCCGCTCTCTGGTCCATTCCACTACACGTTCAGAAGGTGAAGAAACGAGCAGCGAAAGAATGAACTGCCAAAGCTGCATTGGCCCATTGCCTGCGAGATGAAAATTTAAAATTCAATTCAATTCAGAAAACAACTAAGCGAAGTAATACATAGCGAACCTGTGGGTGTTCACCTAATTACTTCGCTCCGCTGAAAAAACAAAACAAAACAAAACAAAACAAAACAAAAAAACAATACGATATGTAATAAGCTAATATTTAGAAGAATAAGAAAAAATACATATTTTAATTAGATTTCAAATAGATTTGAAACTCTTGTTCATTTCGTCGCTTAACACT
Source organism: Platygyra sinensis (assembly GCA_019787425.1). NCBI lineage: Eukaryota > Metazoa > Cnidaria > Anthozoa > Scleractinia > Merulinidae > Platygyra > Platygyra sinensis. The sequence goes on along the minus strand of JAHPZR010007185.1, from coordinate 36,756 downwards.
ACCTTTGAAACTTCTATATCAAACTCAAAATATAAAAACAACTTTTCTCTTGTTTTGCGCAAACTGTCTCGGCAATTATAATCCCCTTATCGCGTGCAGTTTGTGGGCACAACTCGTATTTCACTAACTGAAATCTATAATATAACATTGAAAGGATTCTCAACTACTCCGTAACCAATATCTTCCCCTATGATTTCTCCAATTTCAAAAGGATGCCAGCCTTAGTATACTGAAGAAGAGGGAGATATGTTCAGAAATGCAGGTTAATGATATGCACGATCTTTGTGACAAGCATCACAAAGGGTCCTCTCACCAAAACACACATAATTCTGTCAAATATGAAGTAATATGAAAATGACACTTTGTGATGCTTATTCATAAAGAGCAGTGGACCGCATTAGCCTGCGTTTCTGGAGATAAGTGAAAGCGGGGTCCTTTTTGTTTCACGCTGTTAAAAATGAGCGATGCCAAAATATTGCCCAAAATCTCGCCTCTCGGTTGTAAATGAAAACCATGAAACCGATATGACCTTGAGAGTAAAGATCGAAGACTTCCAGTGAATAGTGCATTCAGCTAATGTGGTATTTTCATTCAAAATTTTTGTGGACAATAACTTACCATCATACATTATCCTAGGTTTGGGTCCCCGTTTTCGTTTTCCTCGCCTTGAAGGTGCAACCTGATTATCTATAACCTCTGAAAAACAAAAGGGTCACAAAAATTTCAACGTTAGTATAACATGTTATATAAGTTTATAGTTATGCTTTGAAAAACACGATAGCAACACCTATTATTCATTATAAAGAGTTTCTTCATTTCACCAATTACACATACAAAAGAAGGTAATCTGGAACCTTAGTTTTCCACTTGCCTAATTCTGTAATGATTTGACTACCTACTACAACTCGTAACTTGCTGTCGCAACTCACGAGTTAAAAATGAAAGCAATAAATGTATAAACATCAAACTGATCATTCCAGTTCCGTTTCCTTATGAAAATAGTCTGTTGACTTTGTTCATTGATAGACCCCAGTGAGAACTGACTCAAATGCAATGAAAAGTAACTAGATCTTTTTTACTTTGTTTTGGTTGGTTATGTTCTAAATTTGCAAACATCCCAAGAAAGTCGAAGCTCTCCGTTACAAAATATCCACACTGAAAAAAATGTATGTATATGTTTTGTTGCCTTGGTAACATCACATTTCGTAAACATTGACATCTCATCTCACCAAAGTCACCAAATCGTTTCACAAAAAAAATGTTAGACAAAATCACAATTTGTCTCTAGATAACCCCTGTTGATTATTATAAGCTTTCTAGTTTTTTTTAGGAAATATGGGCTTTGGCGAACCAGCGAAAAACTATCAAGCACGGCTGAAGAGGCGCTACATAAAAGATCTCCAGCTCGAAATAGCCAAAATATCGTTCCAGAAAATTGGAGAATTTTTCAAAGGGTTTGTAAGCTGAAGGCACAACCTCTTCCTTCCCCAAAAGCAAAAAAAAACAAAATAAATAAATAAATAAATAAATAAATAAATATACCAGCGTCTGAAAAATGTTATGATCCTCGCGTTGTTTGTTTTACTCGTTTGCTGTTTTCCTTTTACAAAAAGAGAACGATCCATAGGACGCTTTAGCTATATGACACTTGGTTACGGTGCAGCACTAATTTTGCAATGCTGTTTTAATTATCTGCAGTGTCGACAAATTTTCTTTACATTATTAATTAAGACTTGAGAAAATTGTCGTCACGCCTATCTATAGGAATTATCAGAATTTTTTTTTTCTTTTTGGGGGTAAATTTCGCTCTCAAGTTAATAAATAAATGAGCGATTCATCAGAAGCTTTAGCTATAAGATACTTGGTTACGGTGCAGTGCTAATTCTGCAATGTTGTTATCTGCAGTATCAACAAATTTTCTATACATTTATAAAGACTTGAAGAAAAGGTCGTAACGTTTATCTATAGGGGTATCAGGAATATATATATATATATATTTTCCTTCTGGGGGTAAATTTCGCTCTCAAGTAAATGAATGAATAAATAAAGAAATAAAGAAAGAAATGCTAGGATGTCTCTGAAATATACATGTACTAACTTACCTGCATCAAAATCCAACGGATTTAGAAAGTTGTTAACCGCATGCCTTTTTGGATTTTCGATCTTGTACAAGCTGTCTATGCCATTGTAAGCTGAAATCGAAACAGAGCAGGTCCGAATTAGTGTTTTCACTGTGTAAAGCTATCACAATTAGCCTGACTTCTGGTCCTAACAACGACGACGTCTTTACTGACAGCTGCACTTTTGAATTCATTCTCACATTGTGATTGGTTGTGAATTAAAATCGCTCGCATGGCGTTAACAATACAGCCATGACGTATGTTGATGTTTTGTATATTGCAACAAAAAGGAAAACGTGGAAAAACCTTTTCTGTTTATAGGTTGTCGATAATTGAAACTTCTTATTTAAACAGGCTAACGCTGACGGAAATTATCGAATTTTCTCAAAATATCCCGTGTTTTGTTTTTTAATTCGTGGAAAGCTAATTTGTGCTGCTAATATAAATTACGACACAGCTGAGTGTTTGTTTAAAATGCTAGACAAGTGGTTTAAAATATTCATCGATATCGCGTTTTTCACATTAAAATATCGATAAAATACCACCATGATGCTATTAATTTCCTTCCGTCCGCGTTCAGACTAAAATGGCGCAATTAAAAGCTAAGAGAAAAACATTCGTTTGGGCTTAGTTTCGGCTATTAGTTTCTGTTCGTTGTTCAACGGCCGGGGTTTCGCTTATAAAATGCATTTTTATCACTAACCCCTGCCCCAAAGACTAAAACGTTGGCACAGTCGACGGTGTTGATCACGGAAAGCATGTTAACTGTGACTAAGGTCACTGCAAACCATAAATGCAGCCCTGTTGACAAAACTGATTCTTACCTATTTGGGAATCAGCTGGAGGGATTGGGTAAGCATCCTTTTGTGGAGCTAATCTGATCGGCCAGGATTCATTTCCTTCATTTGTAGCTCGTTCCTCCTGGGGCCATGATTGTGATGGGCCAACCTGCAATAGGATGGAAAACGATTCATAAACGTTTACAGATTTCAGGCGTCTAGCACGTGCATAGTATACTGGCACGTGCATAGTATACAGAAAAATGCCAGATTCGCCGACCGTGAGCCGGTTGCTTGGCGAGTGCACGAGTCACGCAATGCTCGATAGTAAAGGCAAACTTTGCATATGTGATTAAAAGATGTTAGCTGGAGATGTGGAGCGTAGGAAATCGATCAACTAATGTAAAGCAATTAACGCTCTTCCAAAAGACTCAATCGAAAATATAATTCCTAAGTATCTTGCGGAAGCATTGTCTCGTTCCATGAACTCTCTATAGAACAATACACTGAAAGTACAGATCGCAAGTAGAAAGTAACGTGTCCCTGAAACCTTCTGAATTTAAAGCGTTGTATTCTGCAAACAGTTTCAGACTTGCAGTTGCTGACAAAACTAGACAACTGAGAAAAACCTACCCTAGCAAACTGGGCATCAGATACATCTATGAGAAACGTCGAATTCATCCTCAGGGCTTGCGAAATATTTCTTATCAGCGAGAGATTCGCTTGTGTTTATATCTTACTCAACTCCCATCTGAAATGACGTCAAGGCATACGTCATTGTCACGGCTTATTTGTTTCCAGAACTTATTGCAGTTATGTTGAGACTCCTTGGACGTAATCATGTCTTTAAGTTCTATTATTACCCTCAGTATCTCCGTCACCGTTAACCACATGACTTGTAACTGTAAATTTAATTTATGGAATTTTAAAGTGGATATATTCACGTTGTGAATTGACAAGATAAAATGACAAAACAGGCTGGCATCTGTCAGAGTCACCGATTAGGTGACCTTACTCCAAGTAAGTGGTAGACAAACATATATCTAATACAGTGGAACCTCGATTTAACGAAGTCGCTGAGGACCGGCCAAATTAGTTCGTTAAATGGAGGGTTCGTTATATCGAAAACCTCGATATAACGAATTTGAGGAGAAACGACCAAAATGTTCGTTTTTATCGAGGTCATAGTTAATGATTGATTTGTAACACAGGTGACTTCTGTGGAAATACTATAGTGACAATGTCTACGACATATAATAAGCCGTTGACTGAAAGGTTGCCGTCTATTTACCATAAGGATTAAAGGATTTGCTGACTGTTGATCTGTTCAGCGTTTATCTTCTGTCGCGTGTTGACATTGTAATTCGTTATATCGAGGTATATTTTACGTTTGGGTTTCCGGATTATGTTCGTTATATCGAGGAATTCGTTATATCGAGGTTCTATTCCATACATTTTATTGTAATTTTGGCCGGGACGTAGAGTATCGTTCGTTATATCGAGGACTTCGTTAAATAGCGCTTCGTTCAATCGAGGTTCCACTGTATAACCGAGAAGGATAACAAAAGGGGAAAAGTCACACAGTGGTGACTGGAAACGAATTATTAAAAAGTTATATGAACTGTTTCCAACCGAAAAATGGATCATTCCTTAATTATAACATTGCTATATGCCAGCGTGCGCTCTTATTGGCCAATTTTTTATGAAAAAGAAATGGATGGTTAATTCATAGAGATGGTTCAGGCCGACGTCAGTGTCGGCTAAATTTCTTGCCAGCAAAAGTTTTTTCCCGCATTTTTTTTTTCCGAGTAAAACTTGACTTTAGCTGTTACTAATGGCTAGTATTATTCAGCATTAATGCAAAATTTTTGGGGGGTTAAAGAGGTGCATTGTGGTATTGTGCAAGTAGTGAATTGATTATTCGAATATTGAACTCCCTCGCTCGATCCAAGAATAGCAAAGATATCAGTGACGTCACCTATTGTTATTAATATGCCAACCAGAGAACTATTGGTTGGTGAGACAAAGAGCTCTTTTGTTTAACGTTTTCAATATTTACATAACAAAAACAATGTTTGTAAACAAATATCTTCGCTATACGGCTAACGGGTTCCGTTTTCGAAAAATCAATTCACTGTTGCGACTAGTAGGTTTGAAACCTACTAGTCTTTTCTAGAATGCAATAGTGAAATGATTTTTCGACTCAACGGAACCCGTTAGCCGTATTCTTCCATCGAACGAGCGAGTTCAATCTTCGAATAATCAATTCATTATTGCATTATTGAAACGACCAGCGGGTTCAAGTTTCAAATAATCAGTTCATTAATGCAATCTTGAGGGGTAGTTCACTTAGTTTGACTGTAGTTGTTGACATTTCATGATTCAATGTACTGACGACGTAAACATTTCTATTTTTTGAGTAGCGCAGTTGGTCTTTGACTGACGGAAGAAACAGCGGCGACACATTGGATAAAGCAGTGGCGGATCTAGGATAGGGGCTGGGTAGGGGGAGGGGGGGAAGGGCTTCGAGACCCCTGTTTTTTTTTGTTTTTTTTTTGTTAAAAAAGGAAGAAATGACAGAAGGAAGAAAAGCCCCAGGGCAAGGAAAACAAAACCTTCTCCTCCTCCCCCCACCACCTTCCCCCCCCCCCCCCCCCATCTCTCTCTCAACTCTCTTCCGCCACTGTGAAGGTCACTTGTTTCATGGTCAGGCCTAGAAACAAATACACACCCAACTGCAAGTTAGAAAAGTGTTAACTTTTAATTCGTGTTTTCGATCTTAATGTGCGTTATGTTGTTGCATGCAGTTTAAAGGAGATTAGGATTAAATAAATGTACAACGCTTCCGAGTGGAAAACCATAGAATATCACAAGAGTCACTTGTATTTTCTGGGTACACTTACATATAGTTTCCATGGTGCCGTGCATCTGTTCAGTAGCAGATCACAGATGACGTCAAGATGTGGTAGGAACAAACAAGTGGCACGAGAGCCGATAGGCAAGTGAGTCACTGATGTTGTTACCATATTTTAACGTCTTCTGCGACCTATTACTGAATAGACGCACGGCAACCGTGTCCAGTCTCTTTGTTTTATTAATAAATAGACAACAATAAAACTAGTGGTAATGTTGTCGTTTATAAGTCTGTCCTCCAAAAAAAAAACAAAAATGTGAGAATAATTTGACTTATTGTATAAAATCTACTACGATATACAGTGGCCAGAAAAATCAGTGCGTTTATTTAACGTCATTCCGTCCAACTTAAATTTGGCAGGAAGCAGAAAAACCTACAACTGACCTGGCATCCTTCTCAAGGTCAGAAACAAGAACCGGGCAAAATACATTTTTTCCAACCGGTAATGTACTTCACCATATTCACTGCTATCATTTTCGGGATTTGGAGCACGTTTGTCTCGCAACAATACGGCTCAACAGCAGCCACAACCTCGAGTGGAAGTAAAAGGCTTATCGGAAGCCCTTGTGTGGAATAACGTCACGAAAACACGGCCTGGCTACTGAGTACTGTTTAAAATGACGGCAACCATGTCGAATTTTGGTCTTTTTGGACGGAGACGAATTTCTTAAGAAAAACCTGCACTTTAACGCCTGAAACTTCCGTAAGTGGCTCAACGTAGTGTGAGGTTTTGATTAGCGTTGCCGAAAAATAAAACGTTCTCTGCAGTGAATTCTCCATTACTCAATGGACGAATTATTCCATGGATTTAAATAATACGAACTCGTTTAGGATCTGGATACCAAATCTAAAAGTAATGAAACAAACTTACAACTGATTTAAGTATTGAATCGCAGACTTGTACAGATACACCTGTTAAAATCGAATTTTCTTAGAAAATATTTTTCCTTGAAGCAACCTTGACAGATAACAAAAGTCATAGGTCTTGTCTCTGTTTTCAATAACATATTGAAAATAATCGACATACATGGGTGAAATGTCCAATGCAACAAAATTCACAAACACACGGAAAGTAGGTAAATCTCTCACGTGCAACCGTTTGTCGATCGTGTCTGATGTTGTCTGAATTCTGTTTCATTTAACTATTAACTACAAGTAGTTATACATGATACATGTACAATAACATAGAGAGACTTCTTAATGACTGTACGTTCAAGAAACTAATTCGAATCACTAATTGCAATGAGACAGAAATATACATCAAAGTATTACGAAAATTATGCAAACAACTTTCTGAACTCTCTAGTCTCATTTCGTGAAAGAACTCTTCAACACCACTGTGTGAAACAGTGCTTTTAGAATTTTATGGCTGCTTATATAATTTGTTAAAAAGTTTGAGATCCCTGATTGAGAACGTTGTGAGATCCTGCTTAAGTTAGTAATTGTTTCTTCAGGTTTGACGTATAGCCCTTAAGAAGTCTCTAAGACTGGTTTTAGGTAACTCTTTGACACGCTTGATACAAGACGTACTTATAACGCTTCATAGAAGCTACTCGTTTCGTTCGATTCAACAAGCACGCTGAAATCGAACAACTTTATACCCGCCGACCCCGCCCCTTTACTCAATAAACCCTCCCCATTTCTACTACACTCCTCCCTCTGTCGAGCAGAATCCAGCACATGTAACTGTTCTGATGGAAGATCTTCAGAATGTGGAAATACCACTTTAGCGAGGTTTGCACTGCTACCCGCATCCTCTGCATTGTCACACACTGGATCGTAACCCAAGATTGCGGCAATATCCATGACGAATTCGTACGTGTAATGTTTACCACGCACTTTCTCCAACACCGACTTCCCATAATAATATCGAAGACCACGGGCAAGCTTTAGGAAAGTCATGGTAGGTTTTTTCTTAAGCGCACCCCACAGCTCCGCTAGTTTATCCGGCTCCAGGATTCGAAACTCGTACTTTCGTTCTCTGGTCCATTCTACTACACGTTCAGAAGGTGAAGAAACGAGCAGCGAAAGAATGAATTGCCAAAGTTGCATTGGACCATTTCCTGCAAGTTGGAATTTAAAAACATTTCAAATCAAGCTACTGGTTAAATTACAAGGACTGAAATCAAAATATAATTGAAAGTGGTCAATTTAAAAGAAAACATTACTTGCAAAAGATTTCGGACGATTTCAATTTCGGACAAACTATTTTGTATCCAAAAATATATAACTATCGAAAATTTTTGCATGTAAACATCCTAAGCATTTACAATACAGAATAAACTTGGAATCAACTCCAGAGATCTTAGTTTCTTTCATAGGCTTAATTGAGGGAACTGTGATGTTGAGACAATGCTTGCATGAGTACATAACGGACTGATAGAGTTCGTGTTATTTCTCGTCAGCACGGGTAATTAAGGCTGCAATAAAACTGTTGTTTTCACAGATGTTGTTTTAGTCTAATTCATGTTTTGATGGCTTAAATTTGCTTTAGCTGTGTTTGAGTGTCCGAAATCGTTGTCCAAATTTTTTTTTCCAAAATGGCTTGAAATTAAAAGAGTGTACGAGACTTTAACGTCCCAAATAAAACGTCCGAAACTTGAACGTCCAATTGTTTTACAAGTAATGTACAGCCGGTCTTTTCTGTAGGCCTTGGAATTCTCTTCCGAAAACGCGTACTGATATTTCTGTTCCAAATTATAATACGATCGTTTATCGTGTGTGTAAATTTTAACTTTTTCCCTGAGGCCTTCACAAAAGTATCTCACTTGGAACAACACAAACAGTGAAAAATTTAGTTAAAAGCACTTGAACTCATTTTAACGTACCATCATACATAATCTTTGGTTTGGGCCCGCGATTCCTTTTTACTCTTGGACGTTCATCGTGTTTAACCTGATTAGAAGCTCCTGAAGGAGATCATAACAATAAAACATCAATAATAAAGCCTCTGAAGTTAACCCAGAGAGAAACATTGCTTCTACTTTCCTTACGTAAATACTAGTTCTTTGTAGGTTTCTCACTGCTTTTTACCAAGTTGTCCTAACAGTAAACCGCACAAATTCATTCGCTTATACAGAGGGAGGCATGGTAATGTGTTCAGGTATTTTGGCCCAAAGGACAGCATAATGTTCCGCCCTGAAAGTACCCAAGTCTTTGTTTCTTTCCAGGATGATGCGGGATTTGGCATATTTAAAGGCCGGGATTCGGGATTTTGTAGGAACAAAGTAACGAGATTAGGGATTGTAATTATATGAAAGGGACGGGATTTGGCAATTTAAAGAAGCGGGAATTGGGAATTCGAAATTTCACTTTCAAAGCACAGCCAAATTCGAAATCCCGGGTAGTCAAGTGCTCAAGTTTGCTGTGAGAAAGTCTGGACCTGGACTGAAAAGAATCTTTTTCGTTCAGGTAAAGAACTTTAGAAAATATGACCAGAATCGGGATTACCCAATAAAATATCGTCGGAATTAAGGGATTAAGGGGAATTCCTGTCCGGGCGTAGGGATTGAAAAACCTGGATTGCTCGACTTTAACAATTAGGGAAATTCTCCTCCATATGATACCCGAACATGACAAAAATGTCTGTTTTACTTGCCTGTTTCTGGAGTGCGATAAGTTTGTTTTTTACACCAAGTTCCATTTCGTTTGTAATGATTTGATAACTTTCGTTTACTCCTGGAGACTCCTACAAACAAATTAAAGATAATAATAATAATAAATTAAACATCATAAACTGAGAGATTATGGCATTTATTTTCAAACCTTTCAAGATTTTTTATTCATTTTATCTTAGGATTAGTGTTTGGTTTTGAAAAACGTTGTGCTTTCTTAGCAAACCAAGTGCAAGCGTAAAGAACCAATCGTATAGTAGCTTCGATTGGCGCCAACTACATGGTTGGTTTACAATTAACAACTATTGTATTGTTTTAGTGTAAAGTAGCAGCAGAAGTATTGTTAAGTGTAAGCAAATATAAAAAAATAAATGCACAAAAAAACCAGTTCATAATCACTTTGCACAAGAGACCATGATCTGAGAGACATCCCCAAACAGTTCATAATCACTTTGCACAAGAGACCATGATCTGAGAGACATCCCCAAACAGTTCATAATCACTTTGCACAAGAGACCATTCGCATTGTCCCGTCGCTACACCTTTTCTTTTTAATCTAAACTGAGTTAAGCAATAGCAAAAGAGTCTAGCCTAACATATTTTTAAACAATCCTCAATGAGATTTAGTAAGACCCCATCGTTGAATAAACTCATTTTCCTAATTAATTTTACTTTTCACATACCTGCACCTGGTGAGTGCGGCTCCCTCCCTTCTGACGATGTTTGGGGTACAACGCACCTTGTATTATTCAGATTTCCTAGCAAACAACAGAAAAAACGAAAATATATAGAGGATATTACATCCCCGCGCGTGGATATGAATTTTATCTTCGAGTGGTCAACTCGATATCTCACGAGTGAGCGCAGCGAACGAGTGAGATATCCAGTTGAACACGAGAAGATAAAATTCATTTCCATAAGCGGGCATGTAATATTCTGTTTATTATATAAACACCATCATTATTATATAAACACCAGCGCCGCTTTCAAAGGCGCGATTTATTATGTAACCATAACGACGGTGATCTCTTCACGTGTGAAGGTAACATATTATCTTCACGTGTAAAGATATGAAGTTTTCGAGGGAAAGCTCACTTGGTATTTCACTGGTGTTTATATAATAAATATTAATAGTCACGTAAAAAGTCGTAGGAACCAAATTTTATTCCTTTTGACTAAACAAATGTCTAAATGGGCCATTTACACCGAGGTACTTGTCCCCGGAACTTGCTGCAGCTTTCACTGCAAAAACAACTTGTCCCCTCATGTGTAACAAATACCATTTTGTACTTTTAGTTGTAACAAGGTTCGATTGAGTTATGGCCGTGTCTCTCAAGAATTGGCTTGAAGGAGAGAGGGTTCAATATGGACTACGTGACAGCCCCAACGCTGTTCAAAAGAAAGAAACCATTCACTGATTTACAGGCTCGATTTTCGGCTGGTTGTCGAACAACCAGCCGAAAACAAATCCTACCTGGTTCACGGAAACCCACAGACAGACTATTTCTGACGTCATTCTCTGAATGTTCAACTCCAGTGAAGCACTCCGTGACTTTACAACCTTGCGTCATGCAAACTAAAATGGAAACATTACAAAAGCGATTGATTGATTTATAATAGCAGTTGTTTTTTGCTTTCTCGTTACTCAGCTACAACCAAAATAAAATACTCTTTCACTTTCAGGAAACCTCTTAACAACTCGTTAGTATAGCTCATTATGTTCTAAACGATCGAAGGCTTTCCACGAATCCGATGTAATCCAGAGTTGGATTTTGAAATTCATTCTAGTCACGATAACACAATTATCAGGCCTTTATTTGAATATACACATGACGTCAAATCTATGTGTGTTGCACTACTCATCGATAAGAAATGTCGCAATATCCGCAACGTGTTATATGTTTACCTGTTTGAGAATTATTGGGAGAACTTTGCTGCATGACAGTACTCATTTGACAACGCCACATCGGTTGGTTTTCCACAACGGCAGCAGCTTGCGCCGTCTGTAGTAAACTTCCCTGTGAATTTAGCTGTTGATGTGGCATTTCTTGATGTTCAGCTTTATCCAACAGAAAGTTCATTATCTGCGAAAAGGTTAACAGACATACAAACGTTATTAATTAACGTAAAAGCAAACCAAATGAAATTCGTCTCGCAAATGTTACCAGATTTTTGTCAGAAGTCGTTTGCATTAAGTCAGTTGAATTTTTAAAATTCAGTTAGCACTACTAAATTTCACCAGATAGAATTGTAAGTGATGAAAATCTAACTCTTGAATAGGCATGATCTATTCCCGAACAGGTTAAGATGATCGACATATAAAAAAAAACACTTGTGAGTGAATTCAGCCACTCGCGTTACCGTTGTAAACAAATATGCTACCTCTAAACTCACCCTTGTAAACTGCACATTAGATACGTCCATAATTTCATTTGCACGCTAAAATCAGATGCATTTGAATGTACTTATCACCGACGAACAAGTTAAATCTATCCTTCATCTACTGAGACCAGCATCGCGTGATATTTTTATAGAGGCCGTTGAAGTGACGTCCAAACATTCCATGACGTAAGGAGTCAAACTAGGCAGCGGTCACGACACCCCACAAGGTGTTTCTATTTTTAAACGCAGTATGTCCCAATTCTCCAAAAATGATAATAATAATAATAATCCCCTTCCCTAATAACTCGCAAAATACGAGTCACCTTAGCTACCCCTTGGGGAGAGCAGCCCCAAAAATTAATTAAGAAATAGAAAACATGTACCGTGTTTCTATCGAGTTACACAAACACGAGTGGAAGTTTGGAAGAACGAGAAATGCTGTGGGAACACGAGCCGCAGGCGAGTGTTTCCACAGCTTTTTCGAGTTCTCCGAAACTTTCATGAGTGTTTGTATAACTCGATAGAAACACGGAGTACATGTTTTCTATTTCCTTTAGAAAACACCATGACGAGAAGAAGGAAAACAACTTGTTCACTTTGATTATGAAAATGTCAATTCTCTTTGCTCGCGCCATCACTACGTCAACAGCGCGCGCTAGTTCTGTGTCTCCATCGAGTTATACAAACACGATTTTTAACTAATCAGCGCGTGTGCTTTCTTAGGACTGTTTTCTAACAGATTTTAAAAGACATCAACTTTTCTCGAACCGGAAAGAAAGAACAGTCAGAGTCAGTCGGCGGAAATGAAGTTCGCGTATCAGGGAATCTTGCACGGTCACGTAGTTGTCTGCTTGGCCATGTGCCTTCTGTTTTTAACTTGATTTGATCAGGATTTCAATTACGTTAACGTCTACGAGGCCAATAACTTCAACAGGCTCATGTGGAAGTTTAATTCAGAACAACTGTTCGTCAGATCGTTTTGATTTTAGTTTGGACCACTTGGGCTAAAAATTCGACACTGTGCGAGAAGGCGAGTCACTGATACCGTTTCACTTTGCGAGCCCGAGGCATTTTAGCCCACGGGGGGGGGGGGGGAACTCCCTTATAAGGGCTTAATGGGGACGTGCAGCCAGCCAGGGTATATTTTTCGGGATTTTTGTCTTAAACAGGGTATCGAATTTCTCATTTTTTGTCTTAATCAGGGTATCGATTTATCAATTTTTGTCTTAAATGAGATATCTTTTCTTGGACGATAAACAGAAAATTTTTAACAACCTCTTGTAAATTATTATTGCCTTCCATTGACTTTGACGTTGAAACCCGGGGGAGGGGGGAGGGGGTACTCCCTTGTAAGAGCTTAATTGGAGACGTGCGGCCAGCCAGGGTATGTTTTCCGGGATTTTTGTCTTAAACAGGGTATCGAATTTGTAATTTTTTGTCTTAATCAGGGTATCGATTTATCAACTTTTGTCTTAAATGAGATATCTTTTTTGGACGATAAACGGCAACATTTTTACAAGCTCTTGTAAATTATCATTGACTTCCGTTGACTTTGGCATTGATACCAGGTGCATTAAATTTCCATTGATTACACAACAAGAAAGCCCCACAATTTGTAACCGGAACTTTTAATCTATGTCTTAAACAGGATATCAAAAATTGGAATTCTGTCTTAAACAGGGTAGGAAAATCAGCGATATTTGTCTTAAACAGGGTCAGGGTATGAGGGGCCGGGCCGCACCTCCCTACCCAGGGATATATCGAGTAACCCCCCCCCCCCCTTCCGGGCATTTTGGCCTCTTCAACGGCAAGACCGGGGCGAGACTGCAAGGCGCGAAGATTTGGCGAAAAATTTGTGAGAACATGGTTCTCGAAGTATTCGCTATCGCTGTCGTTACAATGTAGATCGTTCCGTGTACACTCACCAAAACTGTTTCAAAAACGCATGAGACGCGGGTAACCGCAAAGAATACAACACGGAAACAAGGTGGATCAATTTTATTCACAGAAAATTTCATTTTATCCCTTTTGTAATGGGCTCTTGACAACAACCGTTTAGTTCCCGCACTGAGCTGAGACAGCTTGCTGAGAACCTTGGAAACGGCGTCACAACATGCAACGCCGCGCTGGTAACTGAAGTCACGTTCGGATTTATTTCGCGTCGTGGACTTTGGCCGCCTAAGAGTACGATAATCTACATAAAGCAATCGTTACCATTACTAGAGAGTAATTTGCATGTGATTACAGCTGTCGTAGCCATCACAAGATAACGTTACGCAATATCCATGTGCTCGTCTACGTGCAAGCGACATGCATGGCAGCACGACAACTCGCTGACGTCAATGATCTCATACCTCATACACTTCGTCATGGTTTGGGGGCCATAAGTGACAGGTAGGTATTAGATTGCTTGCGTGGCAATCCGATGGCAAATAAATTATTTAAAA
>JAHPZR010007185.1:2500-7500 GCA_019787425.1 Platygyra sinensis | reverse complement strand
AAAATTCGCTGTGCCTACGAGTTGCCGTGTTTCTGAATGCGACGAGAGGGGATAGAAATCTTCCACCGTTCACCTCTAAGGGAAAATAGTGGATCAATGCAATTCGTTGAGACGGAGAAAAGGAGTTCACGATCGCCGCGGGGACTAAAGTTTGTTTGCTAAATTTCAGGATAGAAGATCTCAGAAAAACCGTTTAAATGACGAGCTTATGTGGTGTCCGGTGGTGTTCCAACACGGTTTTAATGGCCAATACCCTCCCCAAGTTAAAGAAAAGGTCATCTTGAATGATATCCCTGTCTCAAAGGAAGAAGTTATTTGCGTTCGCGTCCACTCTCAACACTGCACGGAATCGCACGAAGTAAATATAAATACTACTGTGCAATAACCAAGCGAATGAACTTCAACTGCCCCGTCGCTGAAGCTAGTGAAAACATTGAGCTAAATGACAACAACTTGGAGCTAAATGCGATCGCTTACACATTTTCTAAGATCGATTCCACCCCGAACTTAATAAACAGTTCCTTCGGCGAATGTGAACTCCTTGCCTCCGTCTCTTTGGTTTCCCCTCAGAGGCGAACGAGAAAACTGAAAAAAGAACACTTTCTCTGCTGTGGAAGATTCCACTCTGTTGCGGTGGCATTCAGGAACACAAAAACGCGTAGGGAGGGCGAAACATGCCAAAGGGACCAAATCGACAGCGAACACTTTCCTGAGCTATAAAACGGTGTAAATTTCTTTACAATACCATGGTACAAACTGGTAAATCAGGTCCAAATATGGAGTACTTCTTACCACCCATACCGCTGAACAAGAGGAACGCACTTCACTGTCGTACGTACTATAGGACTGAGTATGGATGACTATGAATACTACCGTGCAGTACGAAACTTTTAGCAAGAATGGCTTGGATAGCCAATTGATTGGAAAACCGTGATACTCTATAAACGAAAACAAATTCATACCAGAGCGAATTTACCGGATAAAAGTTGAGAAAAGTCGTGGAACCGAACGAACAAGGCCCCAAGCTTTAATTATTTCCGATTTTATAATATCTTTACCTTTTAGTTAAAATTTAGTTGCAATGCAAGTTAAGATGGCTATTTTTGTTTTATTTTTTGTTTATTTCTCAGGTAAACGCGATAGTATCTACATCTTCGGGTCGAGTAAGATTTTTTAGCTATTAGATTGTATAATTTGGCTCGTCAGTTTCATTTGCCTCGTCGTGTTTACATACTACTTTTTGAGCTTGTACCTGGAGACGACAGTTTCAAAGGTCTCTTGGAACCACTCCTGAGCTATGGATGAGACGATGGGCCGGTAAGTTTTTCTCTTATCTCTCGATCTGATACTGGCAAATGCTGCTTTTAAACTCATTGCTACAAAATGTAGCAGGTAATGAATATTTGAAGTACTGTCAGTAAGCTCAGGTAGCTTTTCATTTCGCAATTTTTTGTTCGTGTTTTTGCACGTAGTAAGCTGAATTGAGGCTTATTATTTTCCCAGGCGAAAAAAAGCGCTTGAGAGCTGAATTGTAAGTTAGCTATCACCACGAAAATGTTATTAAAAAAAGGACAGAACAACTGTGTAATGTTGTGGAGCCCTGCAGTTCTAATAATGTTGTTGTTGATGAACAGTGAGAACCATCTAACACACATCACTACAGGACTTTGCAAAGAGCAGACGATGCTTGGGCAGAGCTTTGAGAGGGTATAGCGATACTCACCGTTTACAAACAAGTTTTTTTTAATTTAAATTTTGCCAACCACAGAACAAAAGAATCTTTTGTTTTGACAGCCAATAAACCTCTGGTTGGCACATTAATAATAATTGGTGATGTAACAGTGAGTATCACTATGTTTACCAGGGCCGGATTGTTCGAAAGCCGATTAACGTTAACCCAGGGTTAAACGTTAACTGAAGCACTAAAAATGTTTTTCGCCTCTAACGTTTGGTGTAGGTTGAGATTACTACAAGTCAAAACTCAAGGCTAAACAATATAAACAGAACACCTCACCAAAAAGTTACAAAACTGAGATAAAAATTCTCGCTAACCCTGGGTTAGCTTAATCGGGCTTTGAACAACCCGGCCCAGAACTCTTGAGAATGAAGGCTCTCGGTTCAGTCAGACGTAGCATAGAAACTCAGACCGAACTCACAGAAAATGTTTATATTGATCGCTATTGATTGGCAAAAATTGCTAACAATCGATAACAAATTTACTGCCTTCAGGAATATTTAACAGCTATTCATGGAAGTGGAGGTGGCTGGCAGGGGATTTTCACCAAGCCGCAAAGAGTTTATTCGCTGAGGTGAATAGTTGTCTTAGTATATACTAAAACAGTGAGATAATATGACCACAAATAATTAGTCGTGGATGCAAGCCAGGACACCATTTTTTCCCGAGTTGCTCAGAGGTAAATAGCAAAGGATATTCAGAGTTTGACTAGCCAATCAGAGCGTGCCTTCAATGCTATCCACTGTTTTAGTATACGCTAACAAGTGTTATCGATTGATAAAAAATTGACAATAAACATTTTCATCCCATCGCTTAATCGACTTCATCCCAAATATCTTTACTGGCAATTTTCTGTAAATCAGGATCTAACTCAACTTGGTAAACACACTGATACTATACAATACTTAACAATTAGACTATGAGCCCTGCTTGTAGAAAACAAGGGCGAGTAGTCTAATTGTTTTAGTATAAATTTACTGCAGTCTCATTGCAAAAAAAGAAAAAAAAATGTCAAGTAACGGGTAGAAAAGAACTGTTTGATTATGTCACATCAGGTTCAAACGTGGCATGCGCTTTGTACTGATGCATGTAGAAAAAGGATCACATGTACAATCACGCGTGCAACTGTTTCTATCAGCAGATAGAAAACGGTAATACGGCCAATCAAATTCACGGTTTCACAATAGACTACAGTAAAATTATACTAAAATACAATACAACACAATACAGTACCGTACTTTATTCAAGAATGTACGAAAAAATAATAAAAACACCTCTTACATGTAAAAGGGGAAATTGTGAGGTTAACCCTATATTTAATTGAGTATCTCCAAATGAAAAAAACAAAAATCTAAAATTTAAAATGCCTATTCACATTTTACTTAAAATAGTTGCAATCATTATTACAATAACTGAAATTCATATAAGTCTTTCATCTACACTGCACTGCAGCTCTCTAGATCACTGTCACCTTAAAGCAGGCTTTTAGCCAGATAGGCATCCAGGCATCCTATGGAAGGCCAGTTATTGAAGAAGATCATTTTATTTTTCATATATTGCCTGATGAATTTTTCATTTGAGCATGCCCTATAGCATATTTTGGATGGCCACTTTTCAAATCCTGCCTAAAAGCCTGACCTTAAGGCAAAAGGTGCCAAACTTGGTTTAGCAGAAGTGATTATTTCAAAGAAAGCTGTAAAGCACCAAATGATTTTGTAAGATCTTTCTGTTTTTGCTATTGTGTTGATGATCGTATGATCGTAAAAGAGAGGCCTCTGTAATCGAAGGGGTGCCAGGATAAAAGCCCTAATTGACTTCTGATAAAGTGCTTGATTCTCCTTGCAAATTGCCTTGTATTCCTTTACAAAGCATAAGGAGAATTGCACATAACATCAAAAGTCACTTGAGGCCATTAATATATTAATGAAGGTGAAATTGATATGACTCGGTGAAACCATTACAGACAAATTTTTTCAATCATGTTCTCAGTGTTGCCTGTAAAAGGACAAATTAAAGTAATTTCTGATACCAATTTATTGCAATCAATGAATTAATTGTCATCGATTACTACATGTATAGGCAGTCGACAACAATCAATTTCACTCCCTTTCTCCTCCATTTATTCTCATTGGTTATCATTTACTGACTTCACCTGGAGTATATTTTATCTATTAATCTAGATGCTCATTTGGTTGCATTTTTGTGCTTTATTTATCTGTCAATGCAGGCCTACCCATAGCTGGTTATAATAGGTACATGTAAATTGCCTTTAGTTCCTTTTAGACAATAGTGCCTGAGACAAGGGTGAACCATAACAATTGCAGGGAGGTACATGTATTTTAATACTGATTACCTCAAAGTTTTCCAAAAGTTACTTCTAAGGGCTTTATTATGCACTCTTCTTATATATTGCAGAATGAAAGTACTACTGTGCAGTTAATTTTTTAATAATGTCATATTTCTCACTCTCTATCTTTTATTAATATCTTTCTGGGATTGCAACATGTACTTTCCATTGAGACTGGAGTGAACCCTGTTGCCTGAGAAGCATCAATGCTTACATACCGTACTACAAGAAGCAATGTCCATTTACGTGAAGTCGTTGTTGCAGTTGTAGACTCGCAAGGTAAGATAATTCAGTTCAGTATCACTTGCCCTGGAGCCCTGCGCTTACTTTCAGGTTAACAATATAATGTCATTCTTTGAAACAGTTGAGAACATTTGCCAAATAATATTAATACCGAAGATTTAAAGACTTTTCATTTGTGGAAAAACTTGATTGACTAGACATTGCCCAAGCACTGTGTTATATTGTGTTTCAAAAGGGTTAATAATTAATAGACTGTTATGAAGCAACTTTATTTAAGGTGGCTCGAAACAGTTTTCATTTTCCTCAGACTAGTTTTACAAATTCTTTTCCAATTACAGTTTGGTTTATCGTATCAGTGTGAAATTTACCACAGACATAAATGAAACGTCATAGAGTCATTACATCATATTTTTTTCCAGAAAACCTGTTACCATGGCAACGATATAACGCATTCAGTTGCACCCCCAAACTCGAAAGCTATTGTGTTATTAAGAGAACGGGTCGGTGAAATCTTCTCAAACTCCTACATTACATGTTATTAGGAATGATCGTCAAAATATGTAACTTTAGAAAAATTCTGTAGGACAGAAGGAAGTAAAAACGTAATTTTCGACTATTGCTTTTTAAATTTTTTTCCCACCTACAGAATTTTTTAAGAATTGGTATATATACGCA
>JAHPZR010007184.1:135000-159460 GCA_019787425.1 Platygyra sinensis | reverse complement strand
GAAAGAAAAATGTAACCCATATTACTCAGCCGTGGATGTACATGTAGCATCTGATTCAACAATACTTCATATGTTTTCCTTCTTGTAGAGAAGTGCTGAAGGTATATAATGTCCCAATGGATTATTTCACATTGTCACTGATAATCTGGAATTTTGGAGTCGTCGGGATGATTTGTATCCATTGGAAAGGACCACTTAGATTGCAGCAAGCATATCTTATTTTAGTTAGTGCTTTGATGGTAAGTTGATAATTATTAATTTTATTATGATTATCAAGCTGTTACCTGATTTTTATTTCTTTAACAACATTCATGTGTTAGGCTAGGGTGATTTACTGGGTTTCATAAACATTTTCAGCAGAACAGCACTGGTTGTCAGTGAACCAAAATTCTTTATACACAAAACTTTACTCTAGATGGTCAAATCAGGCAGTAGAATCATCCTTAGAGCCTGTCAATTTGCCTGTTGCCGATCCCTCAATAAATTGCCTCCATTTACACTATATGAAACATTTCTGTGATCAAAGTAATGCGTTCCAAGTTTTAAGTCCAGCAAAGAGTCTGATCAAAGAATTCCAAGTTATTTTCTCAAGAGCCATTAATTGAGTTGTAAGGAACTCTCATTTGCTACCAGGAATGACAGTCCTGTAATTTTGTTCCTTGCTGGACTGAAAGGGTGTGATTCTTTTAGGTGGGTCACTGAATTATGAAATCGGAAATTTAACTGGAAAATCTAATATCATGTTACTGAGTGAGCAAATTAATATTTTACTTACAAATGCAGAGAAAATTCATGGAAAAACATTTGAAGGAAGTAGGTGCCGAGGGTCAATCAAATATTATCTGTAGCCTGTGGATTTTTTTTTTCGATAACTGGAAAACCTACTTGAGGTCTTGTAAAAGCCTTCATATAACAGTCATTCCCGTAATAGAACTTTCAAACTCTGTCCAGTGGACTTAATACCAGTAAAATGATTTTATACTGGATGCCTGTATAAATTTGCAGGGATATAGAGTGGTTGCTACCAATTCCATTGGCTAAAAGAGAACTTAAATCCATGTAGAATTTCACAGGAAACCATTATGTATGTCTGTATGACAGACTTGGGGTAACTTTGAAGGTGCAAAAGCAAGAGTGGCCAGCTGGGCTTGTCAATGAGCCGGCTTGGTGTGTTTTCTTTACTAGTACATCAAGGCTGTAAATACTGTAACTTATTTTTAATGAAATGAATGGTTATATCATGTCACAGGCCCTGGTGTTCATCAAATTTTTACCAGACTGGACCACATGGGCAATATTAGCAGCCATTTCTCTCTATGGTAAGTGATCCTTATTCGTCAGTGACCTGAGTCATATTTTTGTAAATACATGTAGTTATTTGATTTTCTACTTTTTAAATTTTCATTGAGCATAGTGTTATCCTTATTATTTAAGGAAATGCATGGTCAACCTCTTGTTTTCGTTTTCAAGATGTGCTTTTTCTATTGATTTTTTTTTCAGTTGTCTTGAATAAATCTCTTTGTCATCTTTTCATCATCCAGCCCCTCCATTATCAGCAATGTCATCAGTGTATGAGTTTTACTGCTTATTAATAAGAAATGTTTGATTGCTTTTTGCAGATTTGTGTGCTGTTTTGTGCCCTAAAGGACCCTTGAAGATTCTTGTACAAACTGCTCAGGAGAGAGATGAACCTCTTTTTCCTTCTTTAATTTACTCCTGTAAGTTACATCTCTTTGGATTAGACACTTTCTTTACTGGGTTAAAAAATGCAGTTAATTCTGTAGCAGTATGTTCTGCACGACATACTGATTTGTACTAGTTTGCAAGATTTTTCTTTTTGCAAGAGCATCTGGTTGTTGCTGTTCAGTCAATCAGTCCATCAGTCCATCAATTTGGTTTTATCAGCTGGGTTGGTAATGTGAATTGGCCACCATAAAGAGATTTGAAAGCTGACGTTTCCAGCATCAGCCCTTTGTCAGAGCAAAAGGCTAACACTAATGTTGATTTACCATTCGTGGAGTCTAGATATACTCTAATTAACAATTAGATTATGAGCTCGAGATTTCTATCGCGTGATAGTTGACGAGGGCGCAGCCCGAGTCAACTATCGCGCGATAGAAATCGAGAGCAAATAAACTAATTGCTTTAGTATAAATCTACTAGTTGTTCAAAACTTAATCTAAATCCTCTTCTCAACACTTTGAGAACGCCAAGAAATGGCCATCATTTTGTTAACAAGCGCACACTGTTACGCTACTCACTATTTATCACAGAATAGATAGTGAGTAGCGTAGCCAATCAGAGAACGTCATTCGTGATAGAACGCTAGTAGATTTATACTAAATCTCATTAAAAAGCAATTTCCTTCCACTTGACCCAGCATTACTAAGTCTTTACCTTATTATTTTTGATCTTTTTTTAGCCACAATGATGTGGTCAATTGGCATGGCTGATAGAGATACTTCAGGTGAGCCAAGAGCACGACCATTATCATCCACTCATGTCAGTTCAGAAGATGAGGAGGAGGAGTTGCTGGAGTCTGTTGAAGGAGAGGGACCAACGAATGAAGCAGCAGAAAATGCTATAAGGGCACTGGGTGCTCGTGACGAGGAACATAATCCACCAAATGAGTCCCCAGATGGTGATGAAGAAGAAAGTAAGTCTAAAATATTGAGCTGCTCCTGGTCTGTTCAAAAGTTGGTTAATGCTAGACCATGATTCAAAGCTAACCTAAGTATAAATAAATGTTTTTCACTCCTTTAATAGGCCTCATGTTTTGTGTAATGTAAAATGGGGTTGACTAGCCTACATGACTTTTACCTTCCATGACATTTGTGCATTTGCTGTTCTCTGTTCAGTCACTCGACCTTTTTTTGTCGCTTCACTCATATTTATGAAAGACATCTCATGTTGTGGTGTGAGAAGGAATTTTAATTAGAGTTGAGCCATTAGACTGTGCTATAGCAAAGTTTTAGAGGTCATAGGTCTGTCTGATGTCTGTTGTTATCTCCAAGTCACCCCCTCATTGAGTCTGACACCTTTGTAATTTGCCATGTGTTAATGCATTGTTTTGGCTCATTTCTATTGCAAGATATGTTTTTAAGTCTTCAAGTACATTTTGTATTTGCTTGTGAGGGCCAAAATATCAAATTTACCATGAACATGGTGCGTACATGCATTCTATATTGTGACACTGGGCCCTGAGCTGTGATTAGAACCATTTGCAAGTACAGTAGGTAGATTCCAGATATCATATTGTTTGTCCTTGCATGTTTTTCTTTGAAGAATGATGTAGCTTCACTTTGAGAAGGCTATAGGCTTGTTTAGAGACATCCTTATGCTTTTTTCAAACTCAAATCAGAAGACCAAAGAACATAAACAGAAAATCTTACTGCAACATTACAAAACTGAAATCAAAATTCTCAGTAATCTTTGGATAACCCTGCTCAGGTTTCAAGCCCTGGCCAATATCGGATATCATGCAAAATAATATAGACTTAGTAGCAAGAATAAGAGTTAAGTACCGGTATGTACATATAAATCATGAAAAGTGGTCAGGTTTCAATAGCCTTGATACCATGAATACTTGA
Source organism: Platygyra sinensis (assembly GCA_019787425.1). Classification (NCBI taxonomy): domain Eukaryota; kingdom Metazoa; phylum Cnidaria; class Anthozoa; order Scleractinia; family Merulinidae; genus Platygyra; species Platygyra sinensis. The sequence continues at coordinate 155,870 of JAHPZR010007184.1, read as the reverse complement.
TTTTTTATGCATAATTGTAGTAGCTGTGAATGTAATCTAATCAACTTTGTTTAATATTCTCTGTTATTAATAATGATTTTGCTTTTGCTATCAGAGGGTGTCAAACTAGGCCTTGGAGATTTCATTTTCTACAGTGTTCTTGTTGGTAAAGCTTCCTCATACAAAGATTGGAACACTACAATTGCTTGCTTCGTGGCCATTCTTATTGTAAGTAGCTGTATAATAATGAGAGGAATCAAAGTGTAACATATGTATGAGGTGGTTTGAGATAAGTACATTTTGTACCCTTGACATAAATGCAGCTTTAACAGGGACATTTCTAGGAGGCGGGTGCATGGGGTGCACACACCCCTCTTGACATGAAGCCTTCGTCATATTTGCATTTGAAATTTGTTTACCTCACCAGTCAGTTGTGCCATTCCTAAGTGGTGCACACCCTCCTGAGAAAAATCCTGGATCCACCTGTTTAAAGCTTTTGTTTACAAGAGTCTGAACTGGAAGAGCACTTACAGTTTAGTAAAAAATAAGTATTAGAGTAGGTTGTAAGCAGAGTCATAGCAAGCTTCAGAGTCAGAAAAACCAGGGTGAGAATGTTTTCATTTTGTTTCAATTCCACTTATGACTCTGTCACTTACACAGTTAAAACTACATTCATCAGAATGTGAAGCAGAAGCAAACTATCACAATGCTAGAGATTTCTGCTTGTGATTCTGACAATCTTAGATCATAGCAACTGAGTCATAAGTGGAATTGGAATTCTACTTTTGCCTCCATCAGTTTGATTGAATCAGTCTGCACTTCTGATTACGACTCTGTCTCTGTTGCTAGTGAAAACCAGTCTTCAGGAAGAGATAAGCATTCGAAGAGAAACAGACTGTCACATTTTTTTGTTTGTTTTCTGAAGTTATGTTTAATATAGTCCTTCACTCATTGCTGGTTGTTGTTTGCAGGGCCTGTGTTTAACCCTCCTTCTATTGGCTATCTACAAGAAGGCTTTACCGGCTTTGCCTATATCAATTACATTCGGACTTATTTTTAACTTCGCCACTACAGAGCTTGTCAAGCCATTCATGGACAGCCTCTCCAGCCAACAGGCTTTCATTTGAGTCTTTTGAACAAGAACTGCACCACTTTCATTGTAATATTTCTGGTGGTATAATTTTGTATTAAAAGATAAAATGACAAATACTTAGAAAGTTCAATGCTTTGTGATTCTGCTGGCCAGAGTAATCAACTTCTCTGTGGCATGTGTGAATCCCAGCAAACAACCAACAACTTTAATGGGGGGTGTAAAATTGCTATTTGAAAGCGTTTTTGTAACCAGACAAAATCAAATCAGAGAAGGACTCAAACTAATAGAGAGAGGCAGCGAATTTACAAAATGCTGGGCAGGTCAGGGTCGAGGGATCTTTTAGTTTGGGATCCCTTGCAAGTAGAGAAGCGGTCGTACTCAAACTGAGGGTGTTATGCCATGTATAATCAAACCACTGTGTCCACTAATCTTAGAAGTACACTTATAGCCTCTCAAGCAACAAAGATGGGGACTTGATTCATGTTGGGGTTTTGCAGGCTACTAGGAAGGGACAAGTTTTTTCTCTTTTTTTATCATACCAACCTGTCTCACAAAATTTGACAAACAGAAGCCATAAAATGTTCTGACAATGCCTTCAAGTCGGTGAATTCAGAGGATCACTGATAATTATTTTGGTTTTTTTTTTTTTATCGCTACAATGTATCAAACAGACATTTGAAGCATTAAATATTAGACTTTATATCAATAACACTTCATCTTTTTTTGACACTAATATTATTGCAGTGAAGTTTATCATGATAGGCCATTTCCAAGTTTCCTTTTTCCTTGCTGTCAAAATGAGCCTTTCTGTGAACCTATTCATATGTGATTTCTTGCAGCTCTTTTCTTCCACAGATCTTAGCAACTAATTTTAGTGTACTTTTTTTCTATTGTACTATAGAAAATTTAATGTAAATACCTAGAACTGCTTTTTTGTTAAGATTATCTTTAATGGATTATTTATGACTGAAATTGTTATTCTTCCAACATAACAATGATTGCTGACATTAAAGAAGTGTTGAACATCTTGTCAATAATTAGTCATTAAAAGTAATAGGGGAGCTCCTGTGCGCGAGCGGAGACCCATACCTAAGAAAATTTGGTAACCCATTGATCTCAAAAAAATTTGATTGTCACTTGACTGTCCGTACGTCCGTCCGTACGCCAATACCTTGAGAATTAGGAGAGTAGTACCGTCTTTGATTTTGAGTTACTGTTTTTCTGATAGGATCGCGGGCTCAAGTCAGGTTATGTTTCTGGAGGGGGAGGGGGAGGGGGAAACAGGTTTCGCCCCAACTCAAAGTCGTTTCGCCCTAAAAACAGTCGATTCGTCCCAACCAAAGGTTTTATTACTGCAAATTAGGGAGTAGTTGGCGCCTAGGTGTGTTTCATTTTGTATAGTCCCTTCCTTAATGTACGTATCGAAGTAGTAACCGGTCGTTTCGCTAACGTATCATTGATTCGCCATCCAATGTTTGGGCTGACCATAAAAATACGAGTAATAAAGCTGTTGGCATGTTAAGAAGTACTAAACGCAAGTTTTATGTCTCGAAACTGAGCAAAATGTAAACGACGCTAAAGGAACAAGGAAAACTATTAAGTCAATCTCAGGAATGGTTAATAAGTCCAAATGTGTAAACAGCCTTCAAGTTGAGGATGGCATTATGGAGGATACGGTATAGAAATGGCGTCTGAATTCCTCAGGTCGTTACTTCCTCAAACTGATCTGTATGCTGACTACACGGCATTAACTAGTTTCGTCCTCTGGATGGATATGGATCGTCTGTAAATTTCCTTGAAGTGTACATGACACAAAAAAATTCTGCTTATTTGAAAGGCCTTTCAAAATACAGAAGAATGGCGTATTTCTTTTTGAAATATCTTTTTTCGTTTTAGAGATATTGGCGATTTTCTGTTCTGCAAATTAGATCAGGGATGATGTCATACTGCTGCAACTGAAAAGTAGCAGAAACTGAATAAACAATATCTCTGGAAATATTAAAGCAGTGTTCTTGAAACCATAAATGTCCATCACAAAAGAAACAAATTACAACCTTAGTGTTGTTGCCATAGTAACTCTTGGCTCTAGTCTCTTCCATCCAAAAACCAAATATCCCCATTTACAACCTCCAAAGTGAGACAAAGGGTCCTACTTGGAACAGACATAGTTCCCATGTTGTCGTAACTCCCATCAATAGATTGTGTGGGGTAGATGGTTCTTGGTTAAGACAAAAACTGGGAATTTCAGTTTTTATTAAGACAGCACCAGTGGCAAAACTGTTGTCATGGCAACAGCATTAAGGGTGTCATTTTGTTTCTTTTGTGATTGACATTTATGATGCCAGGTTTCAAGAACATTGCTTAAATATTTCCAGAGATATCGTTATTCAGTTTTTACCACTTTTCAGTTGCAGTAGTAGGTATGACATCATCACTGATCTAATTTGCATAATAGAAAAACATCAATATCTCTAAAACGAAAAAAAGATATTTCAAAAAGAAAAACGCCATTCTTCTGTATTTTGAAAGGCCTTTCAAATAAACAGAAATTATTTTTTGTGTCATATACACTTTAAACGCAGCAGTTTCTGAAACGGTTTATTGGGCCACAACTCAAAAGGAAACTAAAGTTCTTACCATGCATCTGTGGCAAACGTCTTTTCAACAGAATCCCTAATGACATTACTATTTCTGTTAACCCTTTAATGCCTAATAGTGACTTATAGATTTTACTCTGTTTAACGCCAGACGATTTTACTCGTCAAAGGGAGACCCCTTGGGCACTAAAGGGTTAAAAAACTATCTCCTTTAATGGATCGCACCTTGAAAACGTACAATGCGCAAAGCTCTTAGATCTGGAAATTGATAGGGAACTGGCATTTCAATCGCATGTTGTTAAACATTGCCTGGAAATAAAGCACAGAGTGTTCTGTCGGACAAATGACCACACTTATCGCCCCTGAATATGGAGAAAACCGTATGATGAACGATTAAATTTGTTCTAAGATACAAAAACAAATTGTGTTGGCACGCCGCCTTGCAAGAATACAAATCAATCGGAAATTTAACTAAAACAATTGCAAATTAAAACTTACTTCTTTGACTCTATCCCGGTGTAAACTTGATGCAGGTTAGCTTTCTTAACGACTGGTTAGCTTTCTTAAGGTGATTCCCTAGTAAAAGAACCCGCCATAGATTTCCGATGAAACCTGGTATGCTGTTGTTACAAGACAAGGAGATATTAAAAACGTAATAAAAAGAGGGAGTCACCGCGTTTGTTTCCACGCCACAATGCTGACATACGGTTATAAAGGTGACTTATTTATATTTATTTATTTAACTTCGCCTAACTACAATCTTGTACATGAATTAAAAAGAAAATTATTAGGCAGGGAGACCACTACAGCATAACCAATTACAGTGGATCCCTCATTAATTAAAACATAAAAATGACTAAAGCTACTAATATATAAATAAGACAATTAAAAGGAATTAAAAAAACAGAAGTTCAAAATGCTAGAAGCAGCACGTCGGCGGGCACAGTAGAGACCTCGCTATGTTGCACCTGGGACAGATTGTTCTCCAGGTTCTGATGTCTTCAACGTCGTACAGATCCAGCGCCTTATTGTAATACTGAAGTAGTGAACGCTTGAAAGAGGCTACAGAGATGTGACTTATGCGTAACTCAGCAGGTAGAACATTCCATGTACGGCACGCGCGTATGAAAAATGAGCGTTGATAAGTAACAGTTCGACATCGCTTAGGGATGTAAGTAATAGCATTACTGCTCGAAGACCTAGTAGATCGCATTAATTGTTTAGATATATACAGGCAGAGCTTCACTATCTATGGAAACTAAGTTATTAACAGTTTTATAGAAAAAGACTATATCCAAAAATTCATGCCAGTATGAGATAGGTAACAGATTTGTTAGCTGGAGGCGGGTCTTATAGGTTACATCGCAACGGAAAGGAAGCTTCAAAATTAGTTTTGTTGCACGACGCTGCACGTTTTCAACTCGTTTTAGTAAACCAATGGACTGTGGCGACCATACTTGGGTTGCATAGCCGAGATGACTTTTGGTGATCTCCGTGCGCAACAAATAAGCGCCATTATTTTCCAATGCGGCCTGCTATATCACACAGAGTTCAACTTTCTTTGATTGTTTATTCATCTACGTCCCAGAAAAATGTCTTCAAATACCCTGCATTATTAATTAGTATTTTTACCTTTAAAGGAAACATAATTTGGACTTGGTCTGTTGGGCCGTCACGTCCTTATCTGTAGCATTTATTTCATTTGCCAAAAAAGTAGCCATAGATTTCTTCCAATTTTTTCTCAGTTATTAAGTATATTGTTCTCATTCAATTTATAAAATAAAAAGTGGGAGTCACCGTGCTCGTTTACGAGAAAAGGAGCATTTATTTCGCTATCGAGCTTAGTTTGAGGAAAATCTCTTACGTTTTGTACGCGCACGCGCTCATGTGTGCGCGCTGATGACGCAAAAATCGTGCGCAGTAGGGATGCGTAATGCAACTATTATGTCATGTATTTCTAACTGTTCTCTGTTCAAATGCTGCTAATTGAGTTGAAAGGACTCACAAAGAAACACTGTTTACTGCTGGTTTATCAGTTGTCACCATTGAAATTACGTGTCGGTTACTAAATTAATCAATAACTAAGGAATATATGACCTAACGGTAATCCATGTAGTGAGTTTTTCTAATCATACTTGCAGAATCGCGGCTTTTGGCTTTGAAAAGAAGCTGAGAAGTTAAGTCATTTACTTCACGCCTGACCATAACACTTGAGTTTTCCTAATGTAAAATATCCTTCTTCGGCTGAATCATCCAAGTCTCCCAGTCTGATTTGTGTCACTGGCAGAGCAGACTTGTCTATCAACAGACCGCTGTCCTCATACCAGCCAGTACCACTGTTATCACAGTTACAATTTGTACCACCAGTACAGGAGTTTGTTACTCCGCATGCGCACATCTTGTCATGACCTGTAGCTCCTCCCCAGTAGTTCATCCGTGTTCCATCACGTGATACCCACCAAGCATAACTTTGCTCAATAAACGCTACCTGATTATTGCACTCAAACTTGATAAACTGTTCACAGTTCTGTGAGACTCGAGTGAGTGCTGCTAGCTGAGCAGTGCTGACTCCAGTGTATCGCACATCTTTACTGTAACATCCTGATGAACCACATCCAGGAATGCTAGGACCAACATGGGTTCTACTTTCACTGTCGTGACTGATGACCGTCACGCCAACTCCACCCTTGTCACTCATGTCACAGTACACTATGAAGGGAGCCACGCCTCCTTTGCCATCAGGGTGAATCATATAATTACCAGAAAAACTTCCTCTCCGGCCCGATTTTATTCCGCTACAGGACAAGGGGAATACTTCCAGAACAGATTTTACCTCAATAGACCGTTGAAAATTTTTTGCTACGCAGGTGTAAGCTCCAGCATCACTTGAGGAAACGCTTCGAAGAAGCAAAGTTCCGTTCGGATAAAGAACATGATTGTGAGGAAGATTTTGGCTCGCTCGTCTCCAAACAATCTCTAACGAGCCCTTTGCCCTACAATTCAGTATTACATTGCTGAAATCTGATGCAACAACTTTCATTGGAGGAATTAAAGTAAATATGAGTTTGCCATGAACCGTTAATTGTGCAACAGCGGTGTCCTTACCAAGAAGATTCTTTGCCACGCAAGCATAAGCTCCACCATCTGCTTTTGCTATATTAAGTATGGTCAGATTCCCATCAACAACTGTAGTCTTCTCTTTTGGCAATTGACTAAACGCTTTTAGCCACGTGACGGTTGGTGTCGGCTGACCAGTAGCTTGGCAGATCAGGCTCACGTTCTCTCCTTCTTCAACGATGACAGATGAGGGCTTACGAGAGATCACGGCGCCAGCTAGATAATAAAGCAAAAACATTGAAAAAAGGAAGAAATCATCTCATCAGTAAAGCAAACGTAGAGGGGGAATTGACCAAATAAATATTCCAGATTTAAAGAGGAGAGTGACAGACGACTTTCTACTTCAAAGCAGGAAAATAATAAAAAAATATGTTTGGCAAATATATCATTAATAACCTTGAACAGATAAAGTGGCTGATGACGTCACTTCTCCAAGAATATTTCCAGCTACACAAGTGTACATTCCTTCATCTTGTGATTTTACATCAGTTATCATTAAGCCACCAGGTGAAGACATAACTCGTTTATCCGCGGGAATACTGGAATTCTGCTTCAACCAAGTTACTTTGGGCTCTGGGTTTCCTTCAGCTTCACACTGAAACGAGGCTGTACCGGATTCATTTAGCACCATGGACATCGGAGGTGCCACAATTGAAGGGGCTGAGATAGACTTGCCTGGATCACCCTTGGGACCCTCGGGGCCCTGAGGACCAGGAGGTCCTTGAATTCCCTGGGGTCCTTGACCTCCTTTAGTCCCCCGGGGTCCTGGAGGTCCAGGTGGTCCGTGTTTACCTGGAGTGCCTCTGGGCCCAGGCCTGCCACGTCTTCCCCTGATTCTTTTGGGACACTGAACCGTACAGGCCTGGCTACTCAGAGCGAGTCTCAATTCTCTTCTGATGAAGTCACGATCAATAGTTTCGCTTTTATTTGATTTCTTGTTTTCAGTTTCTTGGTGGCGTTTGTAACGAATCTGCAGCTCTGCAACAAACACAACAGGAACATTTTATTGCTCAATTTATATCTCACATAGTCGCTTAAACTCGGGTTTCGGAGTCCTCGTTATTAAAAGTCTACAACATGTAAGACGGCCAAGACGGTCGACGTAGCAACGACAGATACGAGTTAAGATTTACGAGTTTATTGGCAAAATAATGGAGAATAACAACAGCAACAAGGAGCAGAACAAAACGGGAACGAGTAACACTGAAATACAATAAACAAACTAAAATAAGCCTAATGCTAAAAAGAGTAAAACGAAACAAAATAAGCTAGCTAAACTAAGTAATAACAAAATAACTATTGCAAATAAGAAGATTGCATGACAAAAACAAAAAACAGGAAATTGTGTGACAAGAAACTGTCAACAGTTGCTGAGTATTACATGAAATACAGAACTAAAGGTTCAAGTTACCAGATTACACAATAGTGCTAAGCTGTATACTAGCAAGTCACACAAGTAATTACAGTGATAAAAACGAGCTACAAAGGGGTATAAAAGAACAGAAATGAATTTGGATTTGTGCAAGCAATCACAAGTAATCAAAAAGGATATGTGGTAAGCGAAAAACACAATATTCACTAGCAAAAAACTAGAAATAAACGAACAGAAATTAAATTTCATGCTGTGCTAGACTAAAGGTCAAGAAAGCTACAAGAAATAATACTAAACGAAAATACAAGCTAGTAAAGGCAACTAAAAAAGCAATTGCTAACTGTGACTATTGAAACAAAAGAAATGAACTAAACCTAAGCGCTAAAAGAAAAAGTACAAAACTAGTTAATGTATTTACATACCAAGGGCTATTGAGAAAATAGCATGTGAACTACACCAGTGCTTGACTTGAGTACTTGAGTATAGCTCAGAATAAACCAACTGAATCAACTGAATTTAGCGAGCAAGTGGTAGTCAATTTATTACAGATTTGAGGAAACTGTAGGAATAACTCTAAACCAAATAAGGCCAGGGAGTGTATTGTATTTGCCCACAATTACAGGATTTACCTAAGGGAACTAGGAGGTAACATCTCCTACACAACAGGATTTAGCTAAGGGAAGTGTGTGGGAATGAATCACAACCACAACTTAAAATAAGGTGTGTAAGGAAACCAAACTAATGTAGGAAAATAACTCAAAGACCTATGCGCGAAGTAGCAAGAAGCTGTCATCGGAGACTTTCACAGCAATATAATTTTTTGGCAGAGTCAGATTTCCATCTGCCGTACTTTTGAATGACGTGGTGGTTTACTCCGCTTTTAAGTGCAGCTGAAGCACCGCTTATCCTAAGTGAGTACAAACCCATCCGCGACGTATCAACGTCTATGGCACGAAACTTATCCAAAACTACTTCCCTCGCCATGGTGTAGGACGAACTGATAATGGAACGAAGGGAGAAACCCTTAGAAGTGAAAAAGCTAAGGTTTTGAAAAACAAACTTCAGCGAGTCCTGGTTGCGCTGAGCCAGAGCAGCATGACAAGGCAGCAAAGCGCAGGGACATGTGGGGGTACATGTTCTGGCATATCCCTTACCTAATTGATCAGTTTTACTTTTGGAAACGTAGAACGCAATCAATAGTCTTGAAAAAAAGAAAGGTCAGAGCACCTAGGACGATTTAAGTCGTCGTAGCGCAAAAAAACCGTGAATGCTAGCAAACAAAAGTAATTAATTTGATCTCTGATATCTCTGAGGGATGCTGAAGGCGTACGTATCAAATCTATTGACTAACGCAAACAGATGCTCAGACAGAACTAGGTTGCACTTCATCTAAAGCGTGCGGAATACAAACATATGAATACTGATTGATAGACACTTAAATTATAACCTATCCTTTGCTTCCCCCTTTTTTTATTCCATGTTGAAAACACAAATTCATGGGTGCTAGGCACTAACGTTGAATTCCGAAAAGTAAATGCATAATCGGTTATTTCTGAGCCAAAAGTAGACGGTGACTTATTAGAAAAGATAGGATGTTCACTCATACCCCGTAGCATTGAAAAATAAATTCCGACACCGGTCAAATACAAAACAGAAATAAGATTTAAATATGCACCCGGTCTAATACGAGAAGATTCAATCCGAAAAAATACCGTCGACCTCCCTGAAGAATTTGGTGCACTTTCCATTTGTTGAAGCCAACATTAAGCAGGTGGCATAAAGTTTCCAATTTAAAGCATAGGTCCGCATTGGGGGCAAAAAGATATTTGTAAGCACTGTCACTTTTGCGAACATAAGTTATAAGTTAAGTTAGACTATCGAAGGGAAGGTATTGTGTGCTTTAAAAAGCCACATGTATTCGCGGCATTGCGTTGGAGCTATTGTAGCTTGCAATGCATGGAGGACATGTGGGGAAATATCACTAAAAGAGATACTGCCGGATATCATTTGCATTTCAAAAGACTTCCCGCATTAACCTCAGTTGCAAGCTCGTCCCACTCCAATACCGAGAGTAAGAACGTGACCATTTTTAAACAATAATTTACGTTTAACCGCACAAACCCAGTAATTTTGACCAGGTTTTGAACAGACGAAATAGAGTTTTTCAAGAGAACAAAAAGTTACGACTGTGGCTTAGTATTTTCTTCCTTGAAACATGTGCCCGCGCTAGTAGGAGAAGAAAGATCTCTAAGTGTTAATGATATAAAAGAGATAAAATAAAAGTATATATCTCATTGTTGCAAGAAGTTCCTGTATTCCACTGGCAATGTTCGTGAGACAATTTCCTCGTCTACAGCACTCACCTTCCAGAGGGGGGTGAACAGGCTTTCGGGTCGACGGATTAGGTCTTAAAAATCGCACGAATTGCGGATTTTTGCGATAAATCAAGCGGATTGGCTGATCTTGAAAACACAGTGGATCAGCTGTAATTTTTGACGCGGATTCCGGATTGTGCCTGTGTTATGTTCGGATCTTGAGTCCTGAACGAAATTTGGGTTATAGATCTTTCTTCAGTCTTAGTTGGTATGTTAATGAGTTCACCCAAATTATTTCTTTCTTCGAAAGAAGTTCATTTAAACTCAGGTATGAGACTGTTATTAGAATTGTACTGTGTTATAGTCATCAAGCATGTTGCCTTCTTTACATTTGGGCGAAATTAACAGTGGCATTCACATGTACCAGTCTACATTCGAACCTTAGCGCTTCTGTTTTCGGAGGTGGTTGTGGTTTCGGATTTGAACTAAAATTTTGGCAGATCGACGGATTTGGCGAAAAAAAGGCATGCACGGATCTGCGGATTTACATACCCCTATTCACCCCCCCCCCCCCCTCCCTCCTTCCAGGAATTTAAAATTGAAACTGATCCAATGCCTTAAGCTGAAACAGGAACTGAAGGTCAACAAAGGGTTACCTCAAGTGTCACAACACACAGAGGGTTTCGTCTAGCTTTGATCTTGAAGGCGGCAAATCTCACTTTTTATATATCAGATGCTTTCATCTACTGGGTAATTCTGGAAGCCTCAAAGAACGCGGGATGATGGAGAAAACAAAGGCTCGTCCAGTCTCGAGCATGGTGATGTCTTCATCGATATTTCTGTCTGTTATTTGCCTTTCCGGATTGATTCACGTCGAGATGGAACTTCATGTCCATCGACAAATGCTTCAAGTCTTAAATCAACAAAGAGAAGAAAAGCTCGAGCATAGAGACACAGCACATGACGACAAACAACCGATGATAAAAATTCCACACAGTGAGTCTAACGAAGGTGAGTATTAAAACCAATGAGGAAATAGTTTAATAGGAAATTCGTTTGCCCTGAAAATACAGCTGGAAAGAAGAAAGATGAAACATGATTCCCCTCGAGTAGACATCTATAAATGTCTTTTAAGAACGCATGCACGATACTTAAATTCAAAGTTTACAACTGGGTGAGGAATAACCTTATCGATATAAACCTTTAAACCATGGCTTTCCTTTCCCTCGCAACAGTGAAAAGAGGACATATACGTCCAGCAGATGATAAACTATTCAGTATCAATATATCAAGCTTTCAACTTCCTAGACTGAATATAACGAAAACTCATTCTGTGTTTTCTGAGGCCTGTGATAGCTTATGACCATTGAGCTTTGGTGTTTCCTAAAGTATTTCCAAATCATCTTACTTGACGCAGTTTAAAATAAGACGATATCAATTTGCTGCATGAGGTCGAATCCCAATTATATTTATCCCTTTCGTTATTGAATTCTATGAAGTTTTAATTTCAGTGTGCAACTTTCCACTTCTTTATTAACTCATGCAATCCTTTATGTTTGTGACAAAGTCACTTTAGTTCATTTATGGTTCTTATTTTCAAAGCATTTTATTAGTGTTTAACATTATTCTTCTTGCTATTTGAGTTATTTTCCTACATTAGTTTGGTTTCCTTACACACCTTATTTTAAGTTGTGGTTGTGATTCATTCCCACACACTTCCCTTAGCTAAATCCTGTTGTGTAGGAGATGTTACCTCCTAGTTCCCTTAGGTAAATCCTGTAATTGTGGGCAAATACAATACACTCCCTGGCCTTATTTGGTTTAGAGTTATTCCTACAGTTTCCTCAAATCTGTAATAAATTGACTACCACTTGCTCGCTAAATTCAGTTGATTCAGTTGGTTTATTCTGAGCTATACTCAAGTACTCAAGTCAAGCACTGGTGTAGTTCACATGCTATTTTCTCAATAGCCCTTGGTATGTAAATACATTAACTAGTTTTGTACTTTTTCTTTTAGCGCTTAGGTTTAGTTCATTTCTTTTGTTTCAATAGTCACAGTTAGCAATTGCTTTTTTAGTTGCCTTTACTAGCTTGTATTTTCGTTTAGTATTATTTCTTGTAGCTTTCTTGACCTTTAGTCTAGCACAGCATGAAATTTAATTTCTGTTCGTTTATTTCTAGTTTTTTGCTAGTGAATATTGTGTTTTTCGCTTACCACATATCCTTTTTGATTACTTGTGATTGCATGCACAAAACCAAAAAACAGAAATTCTGTTACAAGATACGTCAACATTGTAGCTCGATTTTATCACTGTAAATACAGAACTAAAGGTTGCAAGTATACCAGATTAGCACAATAGTGCTAAGCTGGTATACTAGCAACCTTTAGTCAGTAATTACAGTGATAAAACGAGCACAAAGTGGTATAAAGTAACAGAATTTCTGAATTTTGGTTTTGTGCAAGCAATCACAAGTAATCAAAAAGGATATGTGGTAAGCGAAAAACACAATATTCACTAGCAAAAAACTAGAAATAAACGAACAGAAATTAAATTTCATGCTGTGCTAGACTAAAGGTCAAGAAAGCTACAAGAAATAATACTAAACGAAAATACAAGCTAGTAAAGGCAACTAAAAAAGCAATTGCTAACTGTGACTATTGAAACAAAAGAAATGAACTAAACCTAAGCGCTAAAAGAAAAAGTACAAAACTAGTTAATGTATTTACATACCAAGGGCTATTGAGAAAATAGCATGTGAACTACACCAGTGCTTGACTTGAGTACTTGAGTATAGCTCAGAATAAACCAACTGAATCAACTGAATTTAGCGAGCAAGTGGTAGTCAATTTATTACAGATTTGAGGAAACTGTAGGAATAACTCTAAACCAAATAAGGCCAGGGAGTGTATTGTATTTGCCCACAATTACAGGATTTACCTAAGGGAACTAGGAGGTAACATCTCCTACACAACAGGATTTAGCTAAGGGAAGTGTGTGGGAATGAATCACAACCACAACTTAAAATAAGGTGTGTAAGGAAACCAAACTAATGTAGGAAAATAACTCAAATAGCAAGAAGAATAATGTTAAACACTAATAAAATGCTTTGAAAATAAGAACCATAAATGAACTAAAGTGACTTTGTCACAAACATAAAGGATTGCATGAGTTAATAAAGAAGTGGAAAGTTGCACACTGAAATTAAAACTTCATAGAATTCAATAACGAAAGGGATAAATATAATTGGGATTCGACCTCATGCAGCAAATTGATATCGTCTTATTTTAAACTGCGTCAAGTAAGATGATTTGGAAATACTTTAGGAAACACCAAAGCTCAATGGTCATAAGCTATCACAGGCCTCAGAAAACACAGAATGAGTTTTCGTTATATTCAGTCTAGGAAGTTGAAAGCTTGATATATTGATACTGAATAGTTTATCATCTGCTGGACGTATATGTCCTCTTTTCACTGTTGCGAGGGAAAGGAAAGCCATGGTTTAAAGGTTTATATCGATAAGGTTATTCCTCACCCAGTTGTAAACTTTGAATTTAAGTATCGTGCATGCGTTCTTAAAAGACATTTATAGATGTCTACTCGAGGGGAATCATGTTTCATCTTTCTTCTTTCCAGCTGTATTTTCAGGGCAAACGAATTTCCTATTAAACTATTTCCTCATTGGTTTTAATACTCACCTTCGTTAGACTCACTGTGTGGAATTTTTATCATCGGTTGTTTGTCGTCATGTGCTGTGTCTCTATGCTCGAGCTTTTCTTCTCTTTGTTGATTTAAGACTTGAAGCATTTGTCGATGGACATGAAGTTCCATCTCGACGTGAATCAATCCGGAAAGGCAAATAACAGACAGAAATATCGATGAAGACATCACCATGCTCGAGACTGGACGAGCCTTTGTTTTCTCCATCATCCCGCGTTCTTTGAGGCTTCCAGAATTACCCAGTAGATGAAAGCATCTGATATATAAAAAGTGAGATTTGCCGCCTTCAAGATCAAAGCTAGACGAAACCCTCTGTGTGTTGTGACACTTGAGGTAACCCTTTGTTGACCTTCAGTTCCTGTTTCAGCTTAAGGCATTGGATCAGTTTCAATTTTAAATTCCTGGAAGGAGGGAGGGGGGGGGGGGGGTGAATAGGGGTATGTAAATCCGCAGATCCGTGCATGCCTTTTTTTCGCCAAATCCGTCGATCTGCCAAAATTTTAGTTCAAATCCGAAACCACAACCACCTCCGAAAACAGAAGCGCTAAGGTTCGAATGTAGACTGGTACATGTGAATGCCACTGTTAATTTCGCCCAAATGTAAAGAAGGCAACATGCTTGATGACTATAACACAGTACAATTCTAATAACAGTCTCATACCTGAGTTTAAATGAACTTCTTTCGAAGAAAGAAATAATTTGGGTGAACTCATTAACATACCAACTAAGACTGAAGAAAGATCTATAACCCAAATTTCGTTCAGGACTCAAGATCCGAACATAACACAGGCACAATCCGGAATCCGCGTCAAAAATTACAGCTGATCCACTGTGTTTTCAAGATCAGCCAATCCGCTTGATTTATCGCAAAAATCCGCAATTCGTGCGATTTTTAAGACCTAATCCGTCGACCCGAAAGCCTGTTCACCCCCCTCTGGAAGGTGAGTGCTGTAGACGAGGAAATTGTCTCACGAACATTGCCAGTGGAATACAGGAACTTCTTGCAACAATGAGATATATACTTTTATTTTATCTCTTTTATATCATTAACACTTAGAGATCTTTCTTCTCCTACTAGCGCGGGCACATGTTTCAAGGAAGAAAATACTAAGCCACAGTCGTAACTTTTTGTTCTCTTGAAAAACTCTATTTCGTCTGTTCAAAACCTGGTCAAAATTACTGGGTTTGTGCGGTTAAACGTAAATTATTGTTTAAAAATGGTCACGTTCTTACTCTCGGTATTGGAGTGGGACGAGCTTGCAACTGAGGTTAATGCGGGAAGTCTTTTGAAATGCAAATGATATCCGGCAGTATCTCTTTTAGTGATATTTCCCCACATGTCCTCCATGCATTGCAAGCTACAATAGCTCCAACGCAATGCCGCGAATACATGTGGCTTTTTAAAGCACACAATACCTTCCCTTCGATAGTCTAACTTAACTTATAACTTATGTTCGCAAAAGTGACAGTGCTTACAAATATCTTTTTGCCCCCAATGCGGACCTATGCTTTAAATTGGAAACTTTATGCCACCTGCTTAATGTTGGCTTCAACAAATGGAAAGTGCACCAAATTCTTCAGGGAGGTCGACGGTATTTTTTCGGATTGAATCTTCTCGTATTAGACCGGGTGCATATTTAAATCTTATTTCTGTTTTGTATTTGACCGGTGTCGGAATTTATTTTTCAATGCTACGGGGTATGAGTGAACATCCTATCTTTTCTAATAAGTCACCGTCTACTTTTGGCTCAGAAATAACCGATTATGCATTTACTTTTCGGAATTCAACGTTAGTGCCTAGCACCCATGAATTTGTGTTTTCAACATGGAATAAAAAAAGGGGGAAGCAAAGGATAGGTTATAATTTAAGTGTCTATCAATCAGTATTCATATGTTTGTATTCCGCACGCTTTAGATGAAGTGCAACCTAGTTCTGTCTGAGCATCTGTTTGCGTTAGTCAATAGATTTGATACGTACGCCTTCAGCATCCCTCAGAGATATCAGAGATCAAATTAATTACTTTTGTTTGCTAGCATTCACGGTTTTTTTGCGCTACGACGACTTAAATCGTCCTAGGTGCTCTGACCTTTCTTTTTTTCAAGACTATTGATTGCGTTCTACGTTTCCAAAAGTAAAACTGATCAATTAGGTAAGGGATATGCCAGAACATGTACCCCCACATGTCCCTGCGCTTTGCTGCCTTGTCATGCTGCTCTGGCTCAGCGCAACCAGGACTCGCTGAAGTTTGTTTTTCAAAACCTTAGCTTTTTCACTTCTAAGGGTTTCTCCCTTCGTTCCATTATCAGTTCGTCCTACACCATGGCGAGGGAAGTAGTTTTGGATAAGTTTCGTGCCATAGACGTTGATACGTCGCGGATGGGTTTGTACTCACTTAGGATAAGCGGTGCTTCAGCTGCACTTAAAAGCGGAGTAAACCACCACGTCATTCAAAAGTACGGCAGATGGAAATCTGACTCTGCCAAAAAATTATATTGCTGTGAAAGTCTCCGATGACAGCTTCTTGCTACTTCGCGCATAGGTCTTTGAGTTATTTTCCTACATTAGTTTGGTTTCCTTACACACCTTATTTTAAGTTGTGGTTGTGATTCATTCCCACACACTTCCCTTAGCTAAATCCTGTTGTGTAGGAGATGTTACCTCCTAGTTCCCTTAGGTAAATCCTGTAATTGTGGGCAAATACAATACACTCCCTGGCCTTATTTGGTTTAGAGTTATTCCTACAGTTTCCTCAAATCTGTAATAAATTGACTACCACTTGCTCGCTAAATTCAGTTGATTCAGTTGGTTTATTCTGAGCTATACTCAAGTACTCAAGTCAAGCACTGGTGTAGTTCACATGCTATTTTCTCAATAGCCCTTGGTATGTAAATACATTAACTAGTTTTGTACTTTTTCTTTTAGCGCTTAGGTTTAGTTCATTTCTTTTGTTTCAATAGTCACAGTTAGCAATTGCTTTTTTAGTTGCCTTTACTAGCTTGTATTTTCGTTTAGTATTATTTCTTGTAGCTTTCTTGACCTTTAGTCTAGCACAGCATGAAATTTAATTTCTGTTCGTTTATTTCTAGTTTTTTGCTAGTGAATATTGTGTTTTTCGCTTACCACATATCCTTTTTGATTACTTGTGATTGCTTGCACAAATCCAAATTCATTTCTGTTCTTTTATACCCCTTTGTAGCTCGTTTTTATCACTGTAATTACTTGTGTGACTTGCTAGTATACAGCTTAGCACTATTGTGTAATCTGGTAACTTGAACCTTTAGTTCTGTATTTCATGTAATACTCAGCAACTGTTGACAGTTTCTTGTCACACAATTTCCTGTTTTTTGTTTTTGTCATGCAATCTTCTTATTTGCAATAGTTATTTTGTTATTACTTAGTTTAGCTAGCTTATTTTGTTTCGTTTTACTCTTTTTAGCATTAGGCTTATTTTAGTTTGTTTATTGTATTTCAGTGTTACTCGTTCCCGTTTTGTTCTGCTCCTTGTTGCTGTTGTTATTCTCCATTATTTTGCCAATAAACTCGTAAATCTTAACTCGTATCTGTCGTTGCTACGTCGACCGTCTTGGCCGTCTTACATGTTGTAGACTTTTAATAACGAGGACTCCGAAACCCGAGTTTAAGCGACTATGTGAGATATAAATTGAGCAATAAAATGTTCCTGTTGTGTTTGTTGCAGAGCTGCAGATTCGTTACAAACGCCACCAAGAAACTGAAAACAAGAAATCAAATAAAAGCGAAACTATTGATCGTGACTTCATCAGAAGAGAATTGAGACTCGCTCTGAGTAGCCAGGCCTGTACGGTTCAGTGTCCCAAAAGAATCAGGGGAAGACGTGGCAGGCCTGGGCCCAGAGGCACTCCAGGTAAACACGGACCACCTGGACCTCCAGGACCCCGGGGGACTAAAGGAGGTCAAGGACCCCAGGGAATTCAAGGACCTCCTGGTCCTCAGGGCCCCGAGGGTCCCAAGGGTGATCCAGGCAAGTCTATCTCAGCCCCTTCAATTGTGGCACCTCCGATGTCCATGGTGCTAAATGAATCCGGTACAGCCTCGTTTCAGTGTGAAGCTGAAGGAAACCCAGAGCCCAAAGTAACTTGGTTGAAGCAGAATTCCAGTATTCCCGCGGATAAACGAGTTATGTCTTCACCTGGTGGCTTAATGATAACTGATGTAAAATCACAAGATGAAGGAATGTACACTTGTGTAGCTGGAAATATTCTTGGAGAAGTGACGTCATCAGCCACTTTATCTGTTCAAGGTTATTAATGATATATTTGCCAAACATATTTTTTTATTATTTTCCTGCTTTGAAGTAGAAAGTCGTCTGTCACTCTCCTCTTTAAATCTGGAATATTTATTTGGTCAATTCCCCCTCTACGTTTGCTTTACTGATGAGATGATTTCTTCCTTTTTTCAATGTTTTTGCTTTATTATCTAGCTGGCGCCGTGATCTCTCGTAAGCCCTCATCTGTCATCGTTGAAGAAGGAGAGAACGTGAGCCTGATCTGCCAAGCTACTGGTCAGCCGACACCAACCGTCACGTGGCTAAAAGCGTTTAGTCAATTGCCAAAAGAGAAGACTACAGTTGTTGATGGGAATCTGACCATACTTAATATAGCAAAAGCAGATGGTGGAGCTTATGCTTGCGTGGCAAAGAATCTTCTTGGTAAGGACACCGCTGTTGCACAATTAACGGTTCATGGCAAACTCATATTTACTTTAATTCCTCCAATGAAAGTTGTTGCATCAGATTTCAGCAATGTAATACTGAATTGTAGGGCAAAGGGCTCGTTAGAGATTGTTTGGAGACGAGCGAGCCAAAATCTTCCTCACAATCATGTTCTTTATCCGAACGGAACTTTGCTTCTTCGAAGCGTTTCCTCAAGTGATGCTGGAGCTTACACCTGCGTAGCAAAAAATTTTCAACGGTCTATTGAGGTAAAATCTGTTCTGGAAGTATTCCCCTTGTCCTGTAGCGGAATAAAATCGGGCCGGAGAGGAAGTTTTTCTGGTAATTATATGATTCACCCTGATGGCAAAGGAGGCGTGGCTCCCTTCATAGTGTACTGTGACATGAGTGACAAGGGTGGAGTTGGCGTGACGGTCATCAGTCACGACAGTGAAAGTAGAACCCATGTTGGTCCTAGCATTCCTGGATGTGGTTCATCAGGATGTTACAGTAAAGATGTGCGATACACTGGAGTCAGCACTGCTCAGCTAGCAGCACTCACTCGAGTCTCACAGAACTGTGAACAGTTTATCAAGTTTGAGTGCAATAATCAGGTAGCGTTTATTGAGCAAAGTTATGCTTGGTGGGTATCACGTGATGGAACACGGATGAACTACTGGGGAGGAGCTACAGGTCATGACAAGATGTGCGCATGCGGAGTAACAAACTCCTGTACTGGGGGTACAAATTGTAACTGTGATAACAGTGGTACTGGCTGGTATGAGGACAGCGGTCTGTTGACAGACAAGTCCTCTCTGCCTGTGACACAAATCAGACTGGGAGACTTGGATGGTTCACACGAAGAAGGATATCATACATTAGGAAAACTCAAGTGTTATGGTCAGGCGTAAAGTAAATGACTTGACTTCACGGCTGCTTTACGAAGCCGAAAGCCGTGATTCTGCAAGTATGACTTGAAAAACTCACTGGATTACTTTCGGGTCATATATTCCTTAGTTGTTAATTGATTTAGTAACCGACACGTCCTTTCAATGACGACAACTGACCAACCAAATAGTGTGTACTTGCCTGTAGATCTCTCTTATTACTGCAGTTAGCAGCATTTGAACAGAGAACAGTTTGAAATACTAGATATAATAAAAATTTAATTGCTGTGTATATTGTAAATAATTATTAACCGCAGTTAAAAGAGAGCTTTGAGATTTCATTTCAAATTTGTAGGACATTAAACTAAATGATAGAATTTTTCCGCAATTCAAAAAGGACTGTTTTTGGATGACAGGAGCTTTTCTGTGTGATCGCTGTTTATTCTGGTTTATACTTAGTCACAATAGGAGTGAAAGATATTTGGCAGCACTGTCTCGTTTGCAAACAGAGGTCAATTCAGACTTGTCTTCAAATTGTGGGAACCTTTATTTTACGTTCCGGGTAATTCGCGTATTGCCTCAATGCAATTCAGAGCTACTAATAATGGTAATAGGAATGAGTGCCAAACTAGTACCAAACTTTCGGAAAAACTATAAAAACATTGCATTTCGTGGACGACTTGCAGCCACTGTACTCTAATGGCTGATAGTATACGAGTAGCTCAGCCAATCAGATTGCAGTATTTGCATTAGTATACTAGAAGAATTCTACTAATGGCTATTAGTATAAATTTGCCGTAGTCTATTGTGAATCCGTAAATTTGATTGGCTATATTACAGTTGACTATCTGCTGATAGTCAACAGTTACGCATCAGTGCACATCAACGCATCACGTTTGAACCTGATGTAACATAATAAAACAGTTCTTTTCTACGCGTTACTTGACATTTTTTTCTTTTTATGCAATGAGACTACGGTAAATTTATACTAAAACAATTAGACTACTTGCCCTCGTTTTCTACGAGCGATAGTCAACTCGGCTGCGCCTCGTTGACTATCTGCTCGTAGAAAACTCGCGCTCGTAGTCTAATTGTTAATT
>JAHPZR010007184.1:115000-127500 GCA_019787425.1 Platygyra sinensis | reverse complement strand
AATGGTAAAAGCATATGGTAATAAACCAAGGTTAACACGGTTAAAACTACTATTACACAAATGATCTGAATTCTCTAGAAATAACTGAATAAATGAATTTTCAACAACGACACCATAGGGTTATTTACCTGCGGTTTACAATTACCTATATATTCTGTTGAAAAGACATGAAAACTCAAAAAGTATAGTACTGGCTGCCTCGAATAACGATAGGACCTAGAGAACCAAGAGGACCCCATAGTATAACTCTGTTTCAGCACGTGCATAAAGTTTTATTTGAAGACAAATAATACATTTCTTGCAATGGTTTTTTTTTGTTATATAAAAGCGAACTGATAGGGTCAAATAGTTTCGTAGTAACTTTCACTTGCTTTCTATTTACTTTTTTTGTGTGTAGCACAAATAAATATTGGAATGCTTTAGTTGTCGAAAGAATAAGAAGACAACATCGGGAGTTAACAAATAGAAAGAAGCAGCCATTTTAAGTTTCATCCGATAAAACAACAAGTCATATATATGGTGACTTCTCTGAATGCTCAAAGTTGACGGTAAATACAATCTCTGCTGTGAGAAATACTCTCTGTGCGAAAACCAATACGGTCTCTCTTCCTCACTATGTACAAAACACACTACTTATCTAAATACCCCGGCCCAGTCAAAATTGGTGAATTTAAAAACTATTCAAATAGATTAAACCATCTCAAAAACATTAATAATAAGAAAGCTCACTTCTGTAAAAAAAATCACTTGTGTAAAAATAATTTAAACGCTACATGGAAGATAATTGGTAACCTACTTAAGAGGAAAACTATCCAATCTAAACCTAAAACCATTACTAGTGGAATACCACAGGGATCAACTTTGGATTCATTATGAATGAAGAATAATTGAATTCAGTTTTTATTACTGAAATATCGTAACATCAACAAACTATCTATAAATTTTACTAGGGCAACCTATATAAAAATTTCAACTGCAAGATAATTAGATTAATCATATTTTCATATTCCTAACATGCACATAAAACTCAAATTAAGTCATCTAGATATCGATCTATATGGATCAAAATTTACACTGGCGACCGCAGATTCAACACATAAACAATAAATTAGCAAAACCCATCGCAATATTATTCACAAATTAAGATATTTTGTAGATCTCCATACATTGAAACAGTTATATTTTTCTTTCATTTATCCAAACCTATCCTATGCAACCATAACTTGCGGCTGTACATGTTAAACTACAACCGTGGACAAATTGAGTTGGAAAATGGCAAAAACATGAACTCATAACCGTAATTCTTATTAAATAAGTGCCAGCACCCCCCATTCCCCCTTTCAATGTTGGAAAATGGTCAAATGCAAATTTGCGTTAGATCAAAGTGTTTTGTCAACATTGCACAGGGGTGGGGAGGGGCAAAATGCGAAAAAAAACCCGAAATTTCCAACCCTTGTGACCAAGGTTGTAGTTTATGTAATATATAGATTTAGACCAGCCTAAAAGCGTAGCTCCTTGGCCGGGTTGTTCAGTGCCCGATTCAGCTGACCAAGGAAGAGGTAGAATTTTGCCCAGTGAGTTTTGTGCTGAGGTTTTCTGTTTCTTGTTTGACCTTCTGGTTTGAGTTTATAATCACTATATACACAAAACAAAGCAGCAAAAAAACATTTGCATAAAGAAAAAGTTATAATTCAAATAAATTTTAATCCTGGGCTAGCGTTAACCGGCTTCCGAACGATCCTGCCCTGTTTTCAACAAGTTAACCTGACATGAACCCGCGATTTAATCGAAAAAAACCAGCACTTGGTCAGCGGTCAACTTTAAAAAAAAAATGAGTTGTAGACTTAAGCCCGCAATATGGTCACGTAATACTGGTCCGCAGATACCTTGAGAGGGATGTCCAATATCAAAGAAGTACACGGTAAACCAAAACTGCATGTCTCTGTCAACCAGGAGCCATAATCAGGGACGGAGACCGTAAGTCTTGGGATGTGCGTGGACCCATGATATGGGACAATTTTTCTATTTTTAGAACAAATTGCGCCATCCTGACGTCATATATCCGCGCTGATCCACGCACGTGTCTTGGCCTCTCGCGTGGATGTTGTCACGTTGTGTGATGAAATTGTGAGAGTTGCGAGATCCTCTTGCCGATTTTTCACAGCAATGGCAGGGAATAAGGCAGAGAAGAAGAAGCAGGGCTCTTCTAAGTACTTTTATGCTCTGATTTAATGGAAAAGGTGTGTTTTTAAAGGACGAGAATTTCTTTAATTTCGCGCTGTGAATGAATAAAATCCGCTCGCCGGTTAGTTGTACGCGTAAACTTTTGTGTTTGTTCTATAGAGTTCTGTAAGAGCACTGTTTACTCCGGTATCGAGCTGTTAATTTGTGAGTTTCCCAAACAATGCTTAATCATAACAAAAACCTGTTTTTGATAGTTTCTTGTTGTTTCTGCTCGTTTGGCTAGTTTGCAAAAGTTTTTGTCTGACGCGTACGAGTAGTTCATTTGCATAGTGCAGCGCATGCACTTTCAAGTCCGAGTCGGTGTTTTCAGATCAGTTGTCAAGCAAAATCGTGAAAAAGATTTGTTTCGTCGTCTTTTGTGCTGAGATACTACAACAATTTTCACTAACGTTCGCCAAAAGGCTACTAACATCATGTGTGTTTCTTTCACATAGTGAAACTTTACGCTGCGAAAATAAAATAGACAAGGAGTTTTAACTCAATCGAAATCTTTATTCGAGTTTTGATTACAAGCGTCATCGTAACTTTTCTGATTATTTCTGCTGTTTTCACATATTTTCAGCTAAGCTTTTAATATGTTCTCAAACATTAATCAACCTTAAACATTAGAGATATTATATGAGTTCGATATACGTTTCACACCAAAGTGCGAAGTCCAATTTGTCATGTTTTACTAGCTGTGCAAAACACGCATCGGCGGGCGCTCTTACTCGTCGACAACAGACAATTTATTGGATTTACACAAACAAAACTAAGCAGCATCTACGGACATAAACCTATTGTCACTTATTGGGCCTAAACGCCGCTATATCCAACTACCTCTTTTTTCTTCTGTGTTATGGAAAAGCTGTTAATCTTCTTCATATGTGAAATTTAGATTGGAGTAATATGAAGTTGTCGTAAAAGGAGCAGCGGAACTCAACTTGGTCAGAGATAAAAAGCGGGACATACCTAAATTAGGCACCGTCTTCACTCAGACTGGAGCAACTTACGGCGGAAATACTTGATCAAAATTCCAACAGCCATGAAGGCGTTGAGTGATGGGCCAAAAGGATCCAAAAGTATAAACGATTTCGGGAATTTCGGACGCCATTTCCCCTGCGCGACATCCGCGAAAATCCTCGCAGCAATGTGCGCGCGTGTGCCGCAGGCGATGGCGCAATTTGTTCTAAAAATAGAAAAATTGTCCCATATCATGGCGCCAACCCCAATACTAGAAATGGCGCGCGCTTACGGTCTCCGTCCCCGATTATGGCTCCTGTGTCAACCTATTATTTGGGGTATGGCCGCCATGTTGCGCGACTCCACCGTCGTCTTTGTCGTCGCCGTCGTGCGTACGCGCCCACGAGCAATACCGCTGTCCATGATAACCATGAGAAAATCCATACATGGGTTTCTTTTTCCTATATGGTTATGGGGCTCCGCTTGGCGACCCTTCGGGCCGCCGGAGCTCCTCTATAATCTTAATTATGCAGAATAAATGTGTGCGAAGCCTGTCCTTTGCTTATAGCAGAGATAATGCTACACCATCATTACAACCTTTTAGTAATTCTCAAATTTGAAAATGTGTACAAATTTAAAGTGGCTCTCTTTACGCATAAAATTCTAAATGGCTCATCAAACATGATCCCAACAATGTTCCATAGAGCCCTTACTCGAGCCTCTGAGATACATACCCACAATGCCAGGTTTGCTTCTTAATTAAATTTTCATAGGCCAAAAGCAAATAATAACTATGGGACCCCTACCATCACCTCCTAGTTAGCATGCACAGAGCGTCGGACGAGGTCGAGGGTTCGAGCCCCAGACCGGACCAACACTCAGTGTCTTAAAATAACTGGGGAGAACGTGCTGTCTTTGTAATTATAAACCGTACGTAGGCTCCGTCTCCTGCATCTTCGATGTTATGGCCAACAGGGGACGTAGAAGAACCCTCAAGCTTATCATAAAGAGTAGGGCATGACGTTCCCGGTGTTGTGGTTTGGCCTTTGTCGTCATACTGAGGGTTGGGGTGGGAAATGCTCGGAGATATTAGCTACGATAAAGCTACTCTAAAATCAGAGGGTAAATAAAGTATTCACATCACTTCACTTCACTTCTACATATTCTTTTGTTTCATCTAAACCATTGTAAACTTTGGGAAACTATTCCAACAAATTTTAAAAAGCTACCTTACACTTCCTTCTATACAACCAATGTAGACTATACCTTTTAAACACTGAGTCCTGCTCTTCTGTATAACCTGCTTACATATATATTCTGTTTATAGCTATTGATGTTCTGCCATCCTTTAACCCTTAAATTTTTTTCTTTTAAATTATCGTTCGCCGGCGAGCGATGACTTTACAAGCATGTTATAGAAAAAGAAAATACGTTTTCAAGTTGATCACACAGTTTCGACTATGACAAGACCTCGCTTTTTTATTAGAGCATAATTAAGAAAGAGACCATTAAAAAAATGTGTCAACTGTATCTCAAACAAGTTTGTGATCTTGCACTTTGTAAAATATGCTAATTAATGCATCAGTCATTTCCAGCAGTGCCCATCCCCCCCCCCCCCGGGCTAACCCCGGGCATTAGCATTTTTTTAAAAAAATCGGGCAAATTCCCCGGGGTGGGAACACATAAGCTGTCTAAATGCCCCGGGGTGGAGACGAAGAAAGAGGGCAAATGCCCGCCCCCGGGATCGTCGCCTTCCAAGACTTCCAACACTTCTGCAGTTTGTTATTAACCAGTGAATAAAACGGTCAACTGTTCAGTATTTTAATGCAATGGTGTTAAAGACTTCAAAGACAACAGTACGTGCTATTTTATTCTGATTATATTTATTTCTTTTTACAACATAGATTGGACCATGTGCGCGCTCTGATTGGTCAAAAACCTACGTTTTATCAGAGTATAAAACATAGAAAAAGCGTCTTTTATTGTTTTGCGCGCGTAAAATCTATATCATAAAGCAAATGTAGAAGCCTAAGCCGTGTATTACACTGTGATAAAACACTCCGGTCATTTGAAAACACTCGAGAAATGTAGAAAACACTCGCCTGCGGCTCGTGCTTTCTACATTTCCCTCGTGACCTCAAATGCCTGTCGTGTTTTATCACAGTGTAATACACAGCTTAGGCTTCTTTATTTGTTAAATATTTTGTTCTTAACAAAATTTTTATTACCTTTTTTTATATTTTTGTTTTTCACCTTGTTGCTGTAAAGAATCAAGACATTTTAAATGTTGATGCATCGCATTTTAAGCTCGCAAGATCTGTGTTGAAGATCGCAAAATTTGAATTCGCAAACCTTCAGTATTTTAATTCCACTTCAAGAATTTAAAAATTGTTAGGCTAGTTTTGAATGCGAAATGCGAAATAGTCGTTCACGCAGTGTTCACGTCAGTGATTGTTTTGTGATAAACAAAATATAGTTCACCTTGTCGCTTATATTTATATGCTTACAAGTAATGAAGAAATATCTAAAATTGAGAAAACATACCTTTAAAAACATCGACAGGTTTTTCTAGTTCCTGACGGACAAGCCAGTCTTTGACAAAGGCCTTGTCCTTCCTGATAAACTCATCCATCTTTCGAAAACACGTGTGTCAAATGCCCGGGGGTCGCCCCGGGGTATGCTAATGCCCAGCCCTCGGGCCGCGATAAAATTTGCTAATGCCCCAACCCCGGGACTGACAACGTGAGCAAATGCCCCACGGTTGCCCGGGGGGGGGGGGGGATGGGCACCACTGGAATTGATTGATGCATAAGCTTATCAAATCTGTTAACTTCAAAGAAGCACATATTGAAAACCATTTAATGCATTTAACTGAAACTTTTGCAGTCAAGTTGTTACAGATCGTTGTTTCAGATGTGAGTCCTAAACAGGTCCTAGTTCGTATTCTCTTGATTTAATTAACGGAAATAATTAAATTTTCTAGGTTAAATGTAACCAAAAATGCACGTTTATGACGTTACAAATCTACAGGGGTTCTTCCGTCAATCAAAAGCAGATGTGGAATGCAAACAGCATTTGGTACTGTTATAAAAAACCATATATAGTTTGCCAAGCTTTCTATTATTTTGTCTGCTTTCATACCAGTGACAACTTGTCACTGTAGGAAAGCCCTCAAAAAAAAAAAGAAATGTTAAAGGGTTAATGCGTTTATCGTTCATATATATGTCTGGATTTATGAAAATGGTTCTTAAAAATGCGCTTTCACCTTGATTTCACTTCCCTTTAAGGCCGCCTCCAAACCATGCAAAAAGGCAAAAAATAGAGAAACGACGACAATGAAAGAAATACAAACGGGTGCAGGAGGAGAAAAAGGACTGACTCTCTTTTTAATTTTTACATCGTCGAATTTGGAGGGGAAAACTCCCGCTTAGCGGGCGAATTCAATTTTTTAGCACCGTTTTCATAAATTCAAACATATATATATATATACTCATTTATTTTTTTTCTTTTGTAGTTGGGTTTTTTTACATGACGTTACTAAATTTCAAACTACACTGTAGTTTGTGATTTTACTTTTATGATGTATAAGAGCAGCTGAAAACTAGTAATCATATATAGAAATTTTCACTCCGAATGAGTCCTTGGTTTTGTGATAGACTACGCTTGAATTTCTAAGCTATTGCGTGACACGGCACTGTTTACATGACGGCTGAGAGAGCTGTCATGTTGGTTAAAAAGTGACTTATATCGGGGAATTTGACTACCCAAAAATTTCATGTATTGGAAAAAGTATTATTTTAATTTTCTTGAGTTCTTCGAGAGAAAAACTCAGGCACCTGTAGCAAAACTCAGAGAAATCCGGACGGGCTCCAGCATAGCGTCCCCATAGTACAAATCTCTGTAAATTTGGGTAAAACATTTCTCCGCATCAGTCTTGCTTAAGAAAAATTTCTGTGACCTGCTTCTTGGCGAGGGGCTTTGCATATTGCCCTGCTTTCTTTTTTCAGACCCTGGACGTTATCTATATAACGGTTTTCATTTTTATTCGATCTATTTTGAATGGCGTGACACTAAAAACCAGCAATTGACATCTCGTGTCAATTGTTTGTACGTGTCAGAGACCAACACGAAAGCGTATGCTTCTTTGGTCATTGAGCATTTTATTTTGGCTGTGTATTGTTGAGTCTATTGTTATATTTCTTGTCTCGTTTTTAATTGATGTAATTTCTGTAATAGTGTTAATGTAATAATTTTTGTAAATAGTGCGTAAGAATATTGAAAAAACCTGAAATCTGAATCTGAATCGTATATATTTATATGATAAATATTTAATTC
Organism: Platygyra sinensis; assembly: GCA_019787425.1. Lineage (NCBI taxonomy): Eukaryota > Metazoa > Cnidaria > Anthozoa > Scleractinia > Merulinidae > Platygyra > Platygyra sinensis. The sequence goes on along the minus strand of JAHPZR010007184.1, from coordinate 119,979 downwards.
CCTTTTTCCCCGTAATGAAAATAATAACAAAATTAGGTCATTAAGAAATAGCTACCTTATTCTCCTTAATTTTCGCGGGTTCTTAAATTCGCGATTTTCGCGATTTTAAAAAATTCGCGAACTTAAAAACCCGCGAAAAATAACGACCGCGAACTTTGATCTCGCGAAATTTAATGGACATAAAAAAAATCATGTACTTGTGTTTTCAAGGATCCTAAACAATTTTTAGCACAAGATGTTAGCACAAGGAACTGGGCTTTCATCTATCAACTTTAGATGTTGATCAGCGTCAAGATTTGCCTCAAGTTCTTCTTCGGCATCTGAATAATCATCTTCGCACAGTTCCTCCAATACATCCTTTGTACAGTCGTCAAATTGACCATCCTGTCCTTGCTCCTTGTAGTGTGTAGTTACAAGTGTCTTGTCTCTTTCCATTATTTCCCTGTTCCTTGGTGTATCTAACTCTCGACAAGCGATAATGACTCGGAAGAACAAAAACAACTTTTTTTTTTACTGTAAGACTGACTTTTTGAGGAATACAGCTGCCGCTAAGAGACAGCATATTGGTTTTGTTTCATGTGTTGATTAACGTACAATTTTTGTAAAATTGTAAAAAAGAAAAGAAAAAAAAACCTTAATCGTCAATTTCGCGAAATTAAATTCCCTGCAAACACAATTTTTCTCCGCGATCGCGTAATTAAAGACTCGCGAAATGTGCTGAGAAAATTTTCGCGAAATTTAAGTCCCGCGAAAATAAAGGAGAATAAGGTACATTTCTGCATTGTAGTCTCACAACAAAAACCTCAACCGATGGCATAGGTCAAATATATAACTTTCCCACCTACCCCATGGCTCACTCGCAATCCAAAAAAAAATTAAAAATAACCGGAAAAATTAAAATTGAAACTGATCCAACGGCGTAAGCTGAAACCGGAACTGAAGGTCAAACAAGGTTTAGGCCCAGTGCCATAAAGTGCAGAGTGTTTTTGTCTAGCTTTCATCTTGAAGGTCAATTTTAAAATCTCGATTTCTATATTTCAGATATTTCAATCCATTGAGTAATTCTGAAGTCTCGGAGAACTGAATTATGGAGATATCCAAGACTCGTCCAGTCTCGAGTACGGTGGTCTTTTCATCGATATTTCTGTCTGTTATTTGCTTCGCAGGATTTATTCACGTCGAGATGGAACTTCACGTTCATCGACAAATGCTTCAAGTCTTGAATCAGCAAAGAGAAGAAAAGCTCGAGCACAGAAACACAGCATACGAAGACAAAGAATCTGTGATGAAAATGTCACACAGTGAGTCTAACAAAGGTAAGCACTAAAATCAGCGAGAAAAGCGTTAGACGAGGAAATTCATTTGCACTGAATAAGCTACTCCTGAAGCTGACGAAGAAAGATGAAACATGATTACTATCGAATCAATATATCCTTTCAGAGCGGATGCACGATAAATGAAAGGCTTATACCAAGAAATTAAGTTTATACATTTAAACCATACGCTTTAATTTTCCGTCAGTAATTGTAAGACCGAAAAGAGGAAACATCTGTCCAGCAGATGATAAACTACTCATCATCAATTAATCGTGTAACTTCCGATCCTAAACTAAGCTTTACGAGAACTCGTGCCGTGTTGTCCCAAGAAGTATCCTAGGAGGCTTGTATTAATTAAACACATTACGTTACATTGTTTCTTCAAGTACTTCAAGTATTCTGATATGAGAAAATCATTCAAAACGGTTACTGTATTTTAAGAAACATTTTTGCTGGACACGTGAAGACTGTGAAGAGATCAGCGAATTTGTGATGAAATTGTTCCAGTGTGCGTCCCAGGAACAGACTGTCTGGGGCGTTTTTCAGTGACCTTTCTGAGCGACTTTGAACTTAGAGCGTTGAGTATCATATAAGCATTTCAAGAAGAAAAGGAAAGGATTGCAGCACATAATGTCAAGTGTACTGCTTGATCTGGTCGGATCTCGAGTTATTATCAGCGTCTAATACAGAATGCGCATACAAGCATGCTAAGTTTATGAGGGGCTGGATGTGACACTTCCCTCTAAGCCTTTTAGGCTTTCTTTTCACTGTAATGGAAACTCCGACGTACGAAGTGATTTTCCGCAATAGATCATAAACACTGTGAAACTAAGTAAACTGTTTCCGTTTGTTTGTTGCAGAGCTGCACATTCGTTACGAACGGCACTTAGAAACTACAAACAAAAATTTAAATGTCAGCCAAACCATCCGTCGTGACGACATCAGAAGAGAGGTTAAACTTGCCCTGAGTAGCCAGGCCTGCACGGTTCATTGCTCCAAAAGCATCAGGGGAACACGAGGCAGGCCTGGTCCCAGAGGCTCTCCAGGTAAACATGGACCACCCGGACCTACGGGACCCCAAGGAACTAAAGGAAATCAAGGACCCCAAGGAATTCAGGGACCCCCAGGACCTCAAGGCCCCCAAGGACCCAAGGGAGATCCAGGCAAATCTATCTCAGCCCCTTCATTTGTGGTACCTCCGATTTCAAAGGTGGTGGTCAACGAATCCGGTACAGCCTCGTTTCAGTGTGAGGCGGAAGGAAACCCAGAACCCGAGATCACATGGCTGAAACAGAATTCGAGTCTTCCCGCGGATAAACGAGTTGTACCGTCACGCGGTGGACTGATGATAACAGATGTGACGTCTCAAGATAAAGGAATATACACTTGTGTAGCAAGAAATATTCTTGGAGAACTGACATCATCAGCCACATTATCTGTTCAAGGTGATTAACCTTATATTTAACAATTATTTCCTTTACTGCCTTGAAGCAGATTTTTTTTCTGCCAGTCTTTGCTTTAAATGTGCTAAATTATTTCAATTCCTTCTGTAGAACCTTTTCGTTTTATACTAGTAGGTCTTTGTTTTTCATTTGCGTAATGAGTGTCTTGTAATTTTTCCCTTGTTGTAGTTGTTACCTTTTTAGCATCAATTACATGCAAGTTTATTTTTGCCGGAGTTTTGCGTCCTGTAAAGATCGGTAGAGTTTGGACAATATTGTATTTCTAGAAATCACTTTGGTTTGGTTTCTTTCATCGTCACATTCGTCTTGTAAGTGTCTTTGTTAGTTCGGATTAATCATCACCAGTCCTCATGGCGCCCGCCGTCGGACGCATAAGGCCTATAGTTCGGATTTGCTTGTTTGTTTTGTGTTTTTGTTTTTTTAATTTCAGTCCCGCATGTCGGAACTGATTATTAAGTCAGGTTATGTTCATTATTAAGTTTTCTATATTTTCAGTTACCGAATCTTTAGCTTCGTTTACATTAAAATTTGTGTTTACAAGCCATGCATGGCTTCGAGTTAAATGCTTCTGTGACGACACCCTCGCCTAATTGCGTCAACTAACGGATAAGCAGTTCTCTTACTTCTTTTCTTTTTTTTTTGCTTTCTTATTTAGTTGGCGCCGTGATCTCTCGTAAGCCGTCATCTGTCATTGCTGAAGAAGGACAGAACGTGAGCCTGGTTTGTCAAGCTACTGGTCAGCCGGCACCAAGAGTCACGTGGCGTAAAGCGTTTCGTGAATCGCTAAAACAGAAAACAACAGTTGTTGATGGGAATCTGACCATACTTAATATAACAAAAGCAGATGGCGGAGGTTATGCTTGCGAGGCAAAGAACTTCCTTGGAGAGGATACCGCTATCGTACAAGTAACGGTTCTTGACAAACTCAAATTTACTTTAATTCCTCCAGTGAGAGTTGTTGCATCAGATTTCAGCAATGTGATACTGAATTGTAGAGCAAAGGGTTCATTAGAGATTGTTTGGAGACGAGCGGGTCAAAGTCTTCCTCAGTTTTCAAACGGAACTTTGCTTCTTCGAAGCGTTTCCCCAAGTGATGCTGGGGCCTACACCTGCCTGGCAAAAAATTCTCAACGGTCTATCCAGGTAACATCTGTTCTTGAAGTATTCCTCTCGTCCTGCAGCAGAATAAAGTCTGGCTTGAGTGGAAGTCAGTCTACAGGTTATTATATGATTCATCCTGATGGCAAAGGAGGCCTGGCTCCCTTCAGAGTGTACTGTGACATGAGAGACAAGAGCGGAGTTGGCGTGACGGTCATCAGTCACGACAGTGAGAGTAGAACTCATGTTGGTCCTAGCATTTCTGGATGTGGTGGTAGAGGATGTTACAGTAAAGATGTGCGATACACTGGAGTCAGCACCGCTCAGCTAGCAGCACTCACTCGAGTCTCACAGAACTGTGAACAGCTTATCAAGTTTGAGTGCAATAATGATGTCGCGTTTATTGAGGACAAATTTGCTTGGTGGGTATCACGTGATGGAACACGGATGAACTACTGGGGAGGAGCTACAGGTCATGACAAGATGTGCGCATGCGGAGTAACAAACTCCTGTACTGGTGGTACAAAGTGTAACTGTGATAACAGTGGTACTGGTTGGTATGAGGACAGCGGTCTGTTGACAGACAAGTCTGCTCTGCCTGTGACACAAATCAGACTGGGAGACTTGGATGGTTCAAAGGAAGAAGGATATTATACATTAGGAAAACTCAAGTGTTATGGTCAGGCTTGAAGTAAATAACTTAACTTCACAGCTGCTTCTCAAAGTCAAAAGCCGTGATTCTCCAAGTATGATTAGAAAACTCATGTATTCCTTAGTTATAAATTAATTTAAAACCCGTAATTTCAATGATGACAACTGATAAACCAGCAGTAAATAGTGTGTACCTGCGCTGTAGATCTTTCTCAATGCAATTAGCAACATTTAAACAGAGAACAGTTAGAAATACGTGACATAAAAATTTCATTGCTGTGTAAATAATTAACAGCAGTTAAAAATAGCTTTCAGACAAATATTTTTTAAATTTGTAGGACAGTAAACTAAATAATAGAATTTTTCTGCAATTCAAAAAGGACTGTTTTTGGATGACAGGAACCCTTCTGTGTGATCGCTAATTATTCTGGGTTATACTTAGTCAATTTTT
>JAHPZR010007184.1:85000-110000 GCA_019787425.1 Platygyra sinensis | reverse complement strand
CATCTAAAGTGTGGGGAATACAAACATATGAATACTGATTGATAGACACTTATATAACCTAACCTTTGCTTTCGCTTTTTTCACTCCACGTTAAAAACACAAATTCATAGGTGCAAAGCAATAACGCTGAGTTCCGAAAATGCAAATGCATTAGACGATGACTGCTCAGAAAAGAAAAGGTTCACTCATACCCGTAGCATTGAAAAATAAATTCTGGCATTGGTCAAACACAAAACAGAAATGAAATTTAAATACGCAACTGGCCTAATACGAGAAGATTCAATCCGAAAAATACCGCGTCGAGCTTACTGAATAATTTGGTGCACTTTCCATTTGTTGAAGCCAACATTACTTAAGCAGGTGGCATAAAATTTCCAATTTAAAGCATAGGTCCGCATAGGGAGCAAAAAAATATTTGTACGCGCTGTCGCGTTTCCGAACATGACGGGCTCCTGCGAACATAAGTTATTTCAGACTAATGTAGAGAAAGTATTGTGTGCTTTAAAAACAAGCCACATGTATTCTTGGCATTGCGTTGGAGCTACTGTAGCTTGCAATGGCGGCTCATGTGGGGAAATATCATTACTGAAGAGATTGGTATCATATACATTTCAAAGGACTTCCCGCATTAACCTCAGTTGCAAGCTCGTCCTTAGGCTCGATTACCAGCCGCTGTCCGGGCACGAGAGAGCGGCGGAAATCGAGCCTAGCTCGTCCTAGTCCAATACCGCGTGAGTAAGAACATGAACTATTTTTAGACTAACTTACATTTAGTACAAATCCAGTAATTTTGAACAGACTCAAATATGGCGCGAAATAAAGTTTTTCAAGAGAACAAAAAGTTACAACTGTAGCTTAGTGTAATACCTTATTCTTTGAAACATGCGCCTGCGCTTGTAAGAGAAGAAAGATCTGTAAGTGGTAATGATACAAAAGCGATAAAATAATAGCACATCTCTTTGTTGCAAAAAGTTCCTGTATTCCACCGTCTTTGTCGAAGCAATTCGCCAAGAATTATGGACGATGTGCTCGTCAAAATTAAAAGATGGCAATATATAAGTCCTTTTCTCTATGCAGCGATTGTTCTCAGGTTTTCCTACGTAATAAAAACTGATAACCAAAAATTAGCCCACTAAGAAATTTCTACATTGTATTCCCATAACAAAAACATGAACAGATGGCATTCTTCGTGAGCCAATTTCCTCGCCTTCAACACTCTTCTTCCCGGCTGGAATTTAAAATTGAAACTGATCCAATGCCCTAAGCTGAAACCGGAACTGAAGGTCAACTAAGGGTTAGCTTAAGCGTCAGAACACACACAGGGTTTTGTCTAGTTTTGATCTTGAAGGCGCAAGTACGTCTCACTTTTTAACTCATTCATTGCGAAGCAATGGATGAGTTTTTGCAGAGAGGGGAAAACGGCGTTAGCAGAAATCTGCGTAGACGGATGTGACGTCGTTAGCAAAAATAGCGGAAGTGACGTGACAAATTGGTTGGATTTGCGCAACCGCTGACCAAGTAGTCATATACGAATAGCAAACATGACAAGCCTAATTAATGCACTTTCTGAATGATTGCAAAACACCGCGAGAGAATTAGTGTAATAAATGTAGGCATTCAGTGAATAAAATGAGACCAAAACATATCTGTAGATATATATTAAAGATTTATTTTTTCTCCGAAAATGAGCCCGCGTACCTACCCTTCCCTCCATCTCGTGTTACGTGCCCAAGAAGGCAGCCATATTATTTTACGAATGTTGTCCACGCCAGATGGGATTTATACTGTATTAGTTGATACATGGAGTGAATTTGGTTAAAAATGTTGAAAAATTTTAGAATTTGTGGAGCCCAAACTGTTTTGAGATATTCGTCGGATTCGTCGGCCTCCATTACGGTCATTACGGGTTCAATGAGCCATTGTGGATTTTGACTTCAATCGTTTGTGGTTTCTGGTGAGTAAATATTGCTTTCTTTAATTGTTTAAATTTGCTTTAAGCAAAACATACAGCCCACATGTCAAATCAAAATGACCCAGAACTAAACTAAAGTCTGTTTCAGACTCAAGAGTCCAGAAATATTCGCCAGGGTTACGATCGCTGCCTGACAATTGCTATAAAGCTCCATTCACTAATAATTACAGCATTATGAAATTGCTAGTTCCACTGAAATGCCAGATGAGTACTATTGCTTTATAATAATGGCCCTAAGTCGAATAATAATATTATCAGTAACAGATGATATCCTGAAATGCATAAAGTGGAATGGAATCTGTAGTTCGTTGCTGATTATCGTCGCTCGTGTGTTACACGCGTAGACCCAGATCGATCAGGCAAAACAAGACATCAAGTGTAATGAATCTAACCATGATACCAAAACTGACTATCCTAAAAGCTGTGTAACACTTGGTGACTAATTGTAGTCACCCAAATGGGATTGAAATGCAGGTAAATAATCTATTCAATATCTTAGGTTGTTGAAAACAGAGTTGATCAGAATTATCTGCAATGTGTTTGCTTTCACTCAAGACTCTTGTCCTGCTAGGCCCGGGTTTACTAAAAAGGGATGTGCCCTATTTGTGGTATCTTCCAAATTATTTTTATTTATATCGTCATCTTTTCTATCTATTTAATTTCAGGGGCAGCAGTTAATGTTACATCTACTGGATTATTCCTGGCTACCCATAATAGTTATTTAATATATAAAAAAAGTAATAAGTAATCATTATAAACAATATTTACAGTCAAATGAATAATGACAATGACAACCCAAGAACTTTAAATGATAAATACTTTGAGTTCAGGGTGGATTGTCTTGGCAAACTGACTCCATCAGACTTCAACACTTTCCTTCGAAAACCAAGCTAACACACTTTCAACTTCATTTAGCCAGCAGATATCTGATGTACAATTTGTAGCTCACCACCTTTAATTTCATCTAGACCTGTATTTTTTTGTAATATGGTACATGTTTAAAACAGTAACACAAGCTTTCTCAAGGTGCACTGATAAATGTTGCACCAATCACTTACATTTTTTGAATAAAATATCATACATAAACTGTAACAAGCAAACAGTGAATGAGGCTTTCACTTCATTTAGATGACACAACATTTACTAAACAATGAACACAAATGCTTGAGAACAAAACGTAAAGAATGATGCTATATTTTTTTTTAAAAATGGTCCTGTAACCAGGTGATAGAAACATATTAAGAAATAAAAACTTTACTCTGGTTAAAATTGTATAAAAATATGTACAATGTTTTTAAAGTCCCAACGTTTCGGTTGAACCTTCAACCTTCATCAGGGGAAAGTGAAAAAATAATTCGCAAAAGACACGTTTCTTATAGTGTGCCAAATATGGATCTATTGTTAAGTTCTGTCCCTCAAGGCAAGATTTAGAAATTCGTGCGGCAAATGCATGCCATCATCACGATTCAGCGGATTCCTGCAAGTGTTAATTTCCCAAGCTTCAAGAATGCGTCGATTGCGCCAATTAGCACTCGTGCGTAGGATCTTAGACGCCTCCCAAGAGACCGTGTGACCAGAACGTAAACAATGCTATATTGTCCTAATCTATTGTACAGCAGATGATTCATTTACCCAATCAGTCAATTGTAAGCCTGCTGATAGCTAAGATAAATGTCAGGAAGAAGCTTGATGCTTATTGATGCACCACTAACATTGTTAAACGCTATAATACACAAGAAACACTTGAGTCATTTCATGGCTAAGAGCATGAATGAGTTGGCTCATAAGAGCCCTTTGATTATATATCAGATGCTTTCATCCACTGGGTAATTCTAGAAGCCTCTAAGAACGGAATGATGGAGAAAACAAAAACTCGTCCAGTCTCGAGCACGGTGATGTTTTCATCGATATTTCTGTCTGTTATTTGCCTTTCCGGATTGATTCACGTCGAGATGGAACTTCACGTTCATCGACAAATGCTTCAAGTCTTAAATCAACAAAGAGAAGAAAAGCTCGAGCACAGAAACACAGCACACGAAGACAAACAACCGATGAAAAAATTTCCACACAGTGAGTCTAACAAAGGTGAGTCAGTATTAAAATCAATGAGGAAACAGTTAAATGGTCTTAAATGAGGAAATTCGTTTGCCCTTAAAAACGAAAATACAGCGGGAACGAAGAAAGATGAAACATAATTCCTACCAAATAGAAATCTAATGTCTTTTAAAAGAACGCATGCACGATGATTAAATTTAAAGTTTACAACTGGGTAAGAAATAACGGCTTATCAATATAAACCTATAAACCAAGGCTTTCCTTTCTCTCGTTACAATGAAAAGAGGAAATATACGTCCTGCAGAAAATAAACTATTCAATATCAATATATCAAGCTTTCAAATTCCTATACTGAATGTAACGAAAACTCATTTTGTGTTGTCTGAAGGCCTTTGGATAGCTTATGCACATTGAGCTTTAGTGTTTTCTACACAAAGCATTTCCAAATCATCTTACTTGACGAAGCTCAAATAAGACGATATAAATTTACTGGATGTGATCGGATCCCAATTATATTTATCCATTTAGTCATTAAATTCTATTTTTTTTCAGTGTGCATATTTCCACTTCTTCAACTCATGCAACTTCTTTTATGTTGACGACTTTTGGTAACGAGGACTCCGAAACCCGAGTTTAATCGACTATTTGAATTATATATTAAGCAATAAAATGTTCCTGTTGCGTTTGTTGCAGAGCTACAGATTCGTTTCAAACGCCACATGGAAACTGAAAACAAGAAATCAAATAAAAGCGAAACTATTGATCGTGACTTCATCAGAAGAGATTTGATACTCGCTCTGAATAGCCAAGCCTGTACGATTCAGTGTCCCAAAAGCATCAGGGGAAGACGAGGCAGGCCTGGTCCTAGAGGCTCTCCAGGTAAACACGGACCACCCGGATCTCCAGGACCCCAGGGAAGTAAAGGAAATCAAGGACCCCAGGGAATCCAGGGACCTCCAGGACCTACAGGCCCACAGGGACCTAAGGGCTATCCAGGCAAATCTATCTCAGCCCCTTCAATTGTCTCACCTCGATGTCCACGGTGCTGACCCAGGTATCGCACATCTTTACTGTAACATCCTGATGAACCACATCCAGGAATGCTAGGACCAACATGGGTTCTACTCTCACTGTCGTGACGGATTACCGTCACGCCAACTCCTCCTTTGTCACCCATGTCACAGTAGACACTAAAGGAAGTCACGCCTCCTGTGCCATCAGGGTCAATCATATAATTACCTGAAGGTGTCGCCTTATTGCTTGATTTTATTTCACTGCACGAGATTGGCTTACGGACCTCCAGAGAAGTACTTGCTTTAACGGATCGATGGAAATTTCTCGCTATGCAGGTATAAGATCCAGCGTAATTTGGTGAAATGTTTTTAAGAAGCAGAGATCCGTTCAAATAAACGATATGATTGGTTGGAAGACTTTGACTTGCACGTTGCCAAGCAATGTCACGTGCTCCTTGTGCTGAGCAAGGAAGTAACAGATCTGCAGAGGTTAATCCTAAGGATTTACGAGGCGGACGTAACGTTAACTTGAGTGCTTCAAGCACACTCAGTCGGAGTTAACTTGTACTAAGGCTGAATCCTGATTGAGAAGATTCTTTGCCAAGGATATATAATCTCCTCCTTGACCTTTTCTCACTTTCACCAGGCTGAGTTTTTCTCCCTCGACACTGGTTATTGTCTTTTTTGGTATGCTGTGATATAGATGAGACAACTTACTCCACGTTACAGTTGGTGTCGGCTGACCAGTAGCTTGGCAGACCAGGCTCACGTTCTGTCCTTCTTCGACTATGACAGACGAGGGTTTGCTAGAGATCACCGCACCAACTACATAATGGCAGAAAAAATGTTAATAATGAGCATACTTGAAGAGAAAATAAATTAAAATGGTTTGAAAGCGATGATTGAATGACCTTCGTCATATCTGTTTTCGGTTGAGTTAATATTGTGTTTACGGTCTTCGTCTAGATTTCTAGTTGCGTTTAAAATGAAACCGTTCTGTGATTAAATTGAAAAAAAAATAACTGTGAACTTTCGGTTAGTAGTCTGTAGCCTTTTAATCATACATTCACGCACACGGACATTAATCATACATTCGCATTAGTCATCACAGAAAGTTGGCTGTTTGCCCAACATTTGGTACGTTTAACCCAAGGAAGGAGTTTAAACAGGAAAAACCTAAGGTGTGCCACTTTCTCATACGTGCGGAAGGCAAACTTTATACCTTTCCTATAACCTTGCGTTGTGTAGCCCCTTTAAATTCCCTTGATGGCTTTGCTACTGAAGTTACATGCGTTTGTTTGTTGCAAATTGAAAGGGGCTCCTTGGTAATACAGAAATAGTTTTTCTTTCCCTTTTCTATACCATTGAGCTAGTAAAACCCCTAATCTTTAGTATTTTAAAAGTAATAATAGCCCTTCCCCCAGTAAATTTCTTATATTACAGGGTAAATATTTTTCACCTTGAACAGTTAAAGTGGCTGATGAGGTCATTTCTCCAAGAATATTTCTTGCCACACAAGTGTACATTCCTTCATCTTCTGACGTCACATCTGTTATCATCAGTCCACCACGTGAAGACACAACCCGTTTATCCGCGGGAAGACTGGAATTCTGTTTCAGCCACGTGACTTTAGGTTTTGGATTTCCATCAGCTTCACACTGGAACGATGCTGTACCAGATTCATTTAGCACCATGGACATCGGAGGTGAGACAATTGAAGGGGCTGAGATAGATTTGCCTGGATAGCCCTTAGGTCCCTGTGGGCCTGTAGGTCCTGGAGGTCCCTGGATTCCCTGGGGTCCTTGATTTCCTTTACTTCCCTGGGGTCCTGGAGATCCGGGTGGTCCGTGTTTACCTGGAGAGCCTCTAGGACCAGGCCTGCCTCGTCTTCCCCTGATGCCTTTTTGGGACACTGAATCGTACAGGCTTGGCTATTCAGAGCGAGTATCAAATCTCTTCTGATGAAGTCACGATCAATAGTTTCATTTTTATTTGATTTCTTGTTTTCAGTTTCCATGTGGCGTTTGAAACGAATCTGTAGCTCTGCAACAAACGCAACAGGAACATTTTATTGCTTAATATATAATTCAAATAGTCGATTAAACTCGGGTTTCGGAGTCCTCGTTACCAAAAGTCGTCAACATAAAAGAAGTTGCATGAGTTGAAGAAGTGGAAATATGCACACTGAAAAAAAATAGAATTTAATGACTAAATGGATAAATATAATTGGGATCCGATCACATCCAGTAAATTTATATCGTCTTATTTGAGCTTCGTCAAGTAAGATGATTTGGAAATGCTTTGTGTAGAAAACACTAAAGCTCAATGTGCATAAGCTATCCAAAGGCCTTCAGACAACACAAAATGAGTTTTCGTTACATTCAGTATAGGAATTTGAAAGCTTGATATATTGATATTGAATAGTTTATTTTCTGCAGGACGTATATTTCCTCTTTTCACTGTAACGAGGGAAAGGAAAGCCTTGGTTTATAGGTTTATATTGATAAGCCGTTATTTCTTACCCAGTTGTAAACTTTAAATTTAATCATCGTGCATGCGTTCTTTTAAAAGACATTAGATTTCTATTTGGTAGGAATTATGTTTCATCTTTCTTCGTTCCCGCTGTATTTTCGTTTTTAAGGGCAAACGAATTTCCTCATTTAAGACCATTTAACTGTTTCCTCATTGATTTTAATACTGACTCACCTTTGTTAGACTCACTGTGTGGAAAGTTTTTCATCGGTTGTTTGTCTTCGTGTGCTGTGTTTCTGTGCTCGAGCTTTTCTTCTCTTTGTTGATTTAAGACTTGAAGCATTTGTCGATGAACGTGAAGTTCCATCTCGACGTGAATCAATCCGGAAAGGCAAATAACAGACAGAAATATCGATGAAAACATCACCGTGCTCGAGACTGGACGAGTTTTTGTTTTCTCCATCATTCCGTTCTCAGAGGCTTCTAGAATTACCCAGTGGATGAAAGCATCTGATATATAATCAAAGGGCTCTTATGAGCCAACTCATTCATGCTCTTAGCCATGAAATGACTCAAGTGTTTCTTGTGTATTATAGCGTTTAACAATGTTAGTGGTGCATCAATAAGCATCAAGCTTCTTCCTGACATTTATCTTAGCTATCAGCAGGCTTACAATTGACTGATTGGGTAAATGAATCATCTGCTGTACAATAGATTAGGACAATATAGCATTGTTTACGTTCTGGTCACACGGTCTCTTGGGAGGCGTCTAAGATCCTACGCACGAGTGCTAATTGGCGCAATCGACGCATTCTTGAAGCTTGGGAAATTAACACTTGCAGGAATCCGCTGAATCGTGATGATGGCATGCATTTGCCGCACGAATTTCTAAATCTTGCCTTGAGGGACAGAACTTAACAATAGATCCATATTTGGCACACTATAAGAAACGTGTCTTTTGCGAATTATTTTTTCACTTTCCCCTGATGAAGGTTGAAGGTTCAACCGAAACGTTGGGACTTTAAAAACATTGTACATATTTTTATACAATTTTAACCAGAGTAACGTTTTTATTTCATAATATGTTTCTATCACCTGGTTACAGGACCATTTTTTAAAAAAAATATAGCATCATTCTTTACGTTTTGTTCTCAAGCATTTGTGTTCATTGTTTAGTAAATGTTGTGTCATCTAAATGAAGTGAAAGCCTCATTCACTGTTTGCTTGTTACAGTTTATGTATGATATTTTATTCAAAAAATGTAAGTGATTGGTGCAACATTTATCAGTGCACCTTGAGAAAGCTTGTGTTACTGTTTTAAACATGTACCATATTAAAAAAAAATACAGGTCTAGATGAAATTAAAGGTGGTGAGCTACAAATTGTACATCAGATATCTGCTGGCTAAATGAAGTTGAAAGTGTGTTAGCTTGGTTTTCGAAGGAAAGTGTTGAAGTCTGATGGAGTCAGTTTGCCAAGACAATCCACCCTGAACTCAAAGTATTTATCATTTAAAGTTCTTGGGTTGTCATTGTCATTATTCATTTGACTGTAAATATTGTTTATAATGATTACTTATTACTTTTTTTATATATTAAATAACTATTATGGGTAGCCAGGAATAATCCAGTAGATGTAACATTAACTGCTGCCCCTGAAATTAAATAGATAGAAAAGATGACGATATAAATAAAAATAATTTGGAAGATACCACAAATAGGGCAGGTATAAAGTTTGCCTTCCGCACGTATGAGAAAGTGGCACACCTTAGGTTTTCTGTCAAAAATATGGTATAAAAAAACAACGTATTATTAAAATTTGATTTAACGTTAACTCCTTCCTTGGGTTAAACGTACCAAATGTTGGGCATACACCCAACTTTCTGTGATGACTAATGCGAATGTATGATTAATGTCCGTGTGCGTGAATGTATGATTAAAAGGCTACAGACTACTAACCGAAAGTTCACAGTTATTTTTTTTTCAATTTAATCACAGAACGGTTTCATTTTAAACGCAACTAGAAATCTAGACGAAGACCGTAAACACAATATTAACTCAACCGAAAACAGATATGACGAAGGTCATTCAATCATCGCTTTCAAACCATTTTAATTTATTTTCTCTTCAAGTATGCTCATTATTAACATTTTTTCTGCCATTATGTAGTTGGTGCGGTGATCTCTAGCAAACCCTCGTCTGTCATAGTCGAAGAAGGACAGAACGTGAGCCTGGTCTGCCAAGCTACTGGTCAGCCGACACCAACTGTAACGTGGAGTAAGTTGTCTCATCTATATCACAGCATACCAAAAAAGACAATAACCAGTGTCGAGGGAGAAAAACTCAGCCTGGTGAAAGTGAGAAAAGGTCAAGGAGGAGATTATATATGCCTTGGCAAAGAATCTTCTCAATCAGGATTCAGCCTTAGTACAAGTTACTCCGACTGGTGCTTGAAGCACTCAAGTTAACGTTACTTCCGCCTCGTAAATCCTTAGGATTAACCTCTGCAGATCTGTTACTTCCTTGCTCAGCACAAGGAGCACGTGACATTGCTTGGCAACGTGCAAGTCAAAGTCTTCCAACCAATCATATCGTTTATTTGAACGGATCTCTGCTTCTTAAAAACATTTCACCAAATTACGCTGGATCTTATACCTGCACAGCGAGAAATTTTCATCGATCCGTTAAAGCAAGTACTTCTCTGGAGGTCCGTAAGCCAATCTCGTGCAGTGAAATAAAATCAAGCAATAAGGCGACACCTTCAGGTAATTATATGATTGACCCTGATGGCACAGGAGGCGTGACTTCCTTTAGTGTCTACTGTGACATGGGTGACAAAGGAGGAGTTGGCGTGACGGTAATCCGTCACGACAGTGAGAGTAGAACCCATGTTGGTCCTAGCATTCCTGGATGTGGTTCATCAGGATGTTACAGTAAAGATGTGCGATACACTGGAGTCAGCACTGCTCAGCTAGCAGCACTCACTCGAGTCTCACAGAACTGTGAACAGTTTATCAAGTTTGAGTGCAATAATGATGATAGCGTTTATTGAGCAAAGTTATGCTTGGTGGGTATCACGTGATGGAACACGGATGAACTACTGGGGAGGAGCTACAGGCCACGACAAGATGTGCGCATGCGGAGTAACAAACTCTTGTACTGGTGGTACAAAGTGTAACTGTGATAACAGTGGTACTGGTTGGTATGAGGACAGCGGTCTGTTGACAGACATGTCTGCTCTGCCTGTGACACAAATCAGACTGGGAGACTTGGATGATTCAAACGAAGAAGGATATCATACATTAGGAAAACTCAAGTGTTATGGTCAGGCTTGAAGTAAATGACCAGACTTCGAGGCTGCTTTTTAACCCTTTAATGCCCAATAGTGACTTATAGATTTTACTCTGTCTAACGCCAGACGATTTTACTCGTCAAAGGGAGACCCCTTAGGCACTAAAGGGTTAAAGTCCAAAAGCCGTGATTCTGCAAGTTTCATTAGACAAACTCACCGGATTACCTTTAGGTCATATATTCCAAGCAGGGATCCAAGTCATATATTCCCAGTGTTGTGGTCAGGAAGAAGGTTAATGATTTGACATCGCCGCTGCATACAGCAAAATTACCCACAGAACTCAAACATTATGGTTAACAAAAAACAGAGCGATATCAGTTACGGTTGAACCAGAGGTAAAAAAAAAAATGTGCAGTTAATCTTCTTTCGGTATATAGAAATACTTAAACAAAAAAATAGAGAATTGAAAATTATTGGATATAGCAAACTGAGTGCATGCCAGGTATAAACTACATCGGGATAACAGCGGAAACCCTACAGACCTGTGACCTCTAACGACTCTACTCTGACGAAATGTCCTCCTAAAAACACAGGATAATTGCTTATCTAAATATTTTAAGATCCCCCGATTGCACCATACACAAGGGGCAGATCCTTAAATATACACTAGCTCGATCAAAACTTTCAAAGCTGCAGTCATCGCACGGAATTAAATTTACCGCGTGGTCCATTTATTGTTGTGGTCGTCTTTTTCAAGTTTTTTTGCCAAATTTTTTCATTGCCACAAATTCCAAAGACCGTCCAACTGTCGACGGGAACCTGATCATTCGGCCAAATGCAGAGCTAACCTTTTAGCCGATTTCTGAATTAACGCATTAAACTCCACTGTATCGAATGTGTCATGTCAATACCTTCGATGTGCGTTTTGCCGATCCACAACGGGAGAGCACAACGGGAGGGTTACAAATCCTACTCCCTACTGGGTTCAGTAGATGAGCTCAATGGAGACAAAACTTTAACATTCCAAACCTTCCCGTCAATCACATCTCTGAAATCTGCTAAAATCTAGTAGCCTCTTCCAGGCGTTCAGTTAGTCAGGGCGTAGCACAGAAAACAGCGCCTGGAAGAGGCTAAAAATCTAGCAGACATGATGAGCCGTAACCAGGGCACTTTCTCGAGGTAGAGAGATGACTCTGGGAACGTGGTTAATCGTGAAATACAAAAACAATCTCATTCCCAGGGTCCCTTGATCGTTGGAAGAGGCAGAGTTTTTCAAGGACCACCGTGACAAAACAGAAGTACCGGATCCTCTCGCTGCAGAGGATCTTACAGCCATAAGTTGAATTAGTACTTAGCAAGGCTGATTACACAGTATAGGAATATATTTTCCAATATTTTGGAAGGTACGGCCTTCCTTCTTCAGAAAGAATGACTCTAGTTTTAAACGTTACAATTGAATGACTCTAGTTTTAAACGTTACAAATTTAAGTCACTAGCCATCATAGAAACAAGAAAACATGTAAACTAAAAAACGATAATAGAAGTTACTTAGCTCAAAGGAAGGCCTTGCCGTTCTGCAAAAAAAAACTGAGTTAGTTATGCCGCACAAGCATTGCGTAAGATTATTTAGATTAATGATAGGCATATGAGGGGGCCCCTCTTATAAGCCTGGTGGTTTCTTGGGGTCTCCTCGCCACAGTTATTGCTATAGTAAAATTCATTCCTCTTTACTTACATTTAAACGACTTTTTTACTGTTACTCTAATTTGTAATATGTATATAACTGTGTGGCAAATAAACATTCATTCATTCATTCAAAATATGAGAAATACGATATAATTATAGTGAAAAAGACAAACAATAACAAAAGACTGAGAGACAGGGCTAAGTAATAAGTAACGATGAAAAAAGTAACGTAAAAATTTAAAAAATTTAAAACATGGGAAAACGTTACCTGAGCAGTCACCTGAGTAGCCTGCGTGGCAGGCGTCGAAGGGGAGGGAGAAGGGAAAAAAACGAGCGCGCGAAGTGCGTGAGTTTGCGTGAGCGTGACGGAAGGGGAAGGGCCTCTCTACGGCCTTTCCCTCCCCTTGTACCGCCTGCCACGCAGATCACCTGAGCAGCTAAAGAAATCATGAGAAGAGAGACACTGGGAACAAGGTTAACGCAAAAGTACGTCATGATTCTAAACGTAGCCATGACAACTATCACCTCACGCAGACGCAAACGTCAACAAAATCTTCGCTTGAGAACTGCTGGAGCGGATATTTTTAGATTTCGGCTATAAATGTGAACTTCGGCGATGTTGGATTTGTCGCTAAGAATCGATTCTTCATGGGCTGCGGTTCATCTTCGCCTGGAGCAGTTGTAAGTTGTTTTACAATTTCTACATTTTCCTGCTTAGTGCAACCAAAACTTGAATTGCAGATGGTCGAATCATGTTTAATAGCCAACTGCAAATAGTGGCTTCGAGAACGTTTGTGCTATAAAATCTTTGAACCCCAATTGTCAGGTAAAAGTATTCCCCAAGTCGCTCAAAATGTTTCTGCATGTAGTATGAAAAGTTCGTGCTTGCAATCGATCACATTGTTAACCAGTTTGTGATCGCATTGTTTTTTGTCTGATCTTTAAGCTTATATTTTACATTATTTTAAGCTTACATGTAAGACTTAACGTTCATTTTTGCAGTTTTAGAAAATATTCTTAGCTTTCTTATATTAACATTCATCCCAAAGTTTACTTACGTATTGCTTTTGTATATAGATATATGTGCACGGTATCAATAAACAGTATTGCTTTTGATTGGTATATCCTCATCTCTGTAGTATCTTTATAATAAGATTTTTCACACCTACCGAGTGAAGTTCGATTGATAAATTGGTTGATTGACTTCTGATGTGTGACTTTATGTCTTGGCACTGAACTCTTCATGATTAGACCCTTTGTGACCAGACGGACAATGTAATAACCAGAAAAATTTAGGTTACCAGTAAATCTGAAAAATTATAAAGTATGGATTTTCCATAACGTTTTGAACAGCTAGTAGTTTTGTACTTAAGTAACAGTCCATGTAAGAAGGAGGCAACCACGTGGCAAGGAATGCAGAAAGGTGCTAACTTTTGCACAACATTGCTATTGTTTTATTGTACTTCTGATTGGCTAATCAGTGAAACTTATCAAAACTTTAGGTGGCTGCAGATTTGTTTATCTTTAATTGATCAATTATTTTCCACAGTAATCCACAGTAATCCTACATGTATGTGGAGAGTTTTCATTGAAAAATTGGAGGCTTTTACTGTCTTTGTTTACGACTGTTGTGATTGGTTGAAATGTTTACGCACAAAGAAAACTACCTTACAGAATAGAGTTTACATACATTTTATTTCATAAACCTGCTTTCCATCAGTTGATAAATTCTTGGTCTGAAAACACAACCGTTTCAATGTGGGGAAAGCTTAATGCCGCAGAACAGTAGAAATGGTACAGTTCTTACCTGGATCATTACTTAAACAATTACAGATTATCGGATCGTGATTTCTATGTAACTCGGATTGTGCCCTTGTCAACTATCAGATGATAGAAAGCACAAGGGGTTATTCCAGAAAAAATCGGCACCTCCCCGACGGATGGGGTCGCTTTTTAACCCCCCCTCTCACCTGGATTTCCTGAAGCACAAGACCTCCCCTCCTGTCTGGATTTCCAAGACAAAACAGTCCCCCCTCCCGCCTGGATTTCCGGGAAAAATACGAGGCTTAAATTTAATTTACTTTTAATAGAAAATACGTACAATCATGTCTAGAAAATGTTATTTTTTAATTTCTAAAGCTTAGGCTAAATTATATCAAAAATTCTATCACGTGGAACTAAGAAAAAAAACGGAGCAAAAAGTGCGAAAAAGCGAACAAGTGTTTACTTTTGTTAGCTCCTAAAAATCAATTGCCCTTTTTCTTTCTTTGTGCTAAATATGGTCCTAAAGTAAATACAATTACTATAGAATATGATAAAAAAGTTCAACAGTCGTCCCTTTTCGAGACATAAGGTCAGTCTCTTCCTAAAGATCGAGAACTTCTAAATGAAACCTTTCGAAGAACGAAAGTTTATACCACGTTTATCATTCAAATTCTTTTACAACTTAAAGACTGGACAACTTGATTCACATATCCTACTTTCAAGAGCCTGTAGTCCTAAAAAAATACAGAGTGCGAAGGTGTGAAGGGAAATCAGTTGTTTTTTTTCCTTTCTTTATTATATATTATCATAATTTACACCCAACAAACAAGATTTCAACGGGGCTATAAACTTGAAATTACACAACAGTGGCGCGCTGGGTCTGGGTACGAGTAGAAATGTGTCAGGCGTTTCAAACTCTTCATTGCAACATAACAACGTTGCTCATTCTTTAGTATCTTGATGTTCGCATTTTCGATTCTTCTATAAAAGGACCTGCAAAGGAACTTAGATTATCATTTTTGTCAGGTGAGAAATATCTGAACAAAATATTTGTACTATTTTCAGGGTCTGAGAGCAATGAACTGTCACTGAAGTAAACGTTCGAATCGCGTGAATTATCGGTCAAAATGACCCCTGCAGAAGACTTTTTCAAGTTCAAACCCCCCCCCCTCCCGCCTGGATTTCCACAGTATTTTGACCCCCCATCCCGCGAGAATTTCCAGAATCCCATCCGTCGTGGGGATGCGGATTTTTCTGGAACAACCCAAGCTCATCACATTATTGATAGCTACCTTATATGACATGAAATTTTTGTGGCCTGTTTATTTAGCGATTTTGAATTCAGTGATTTTGCTTAAATTTTGCATTTTGAATGATTTAACTTTGCATTTTTGAGTCAGACACAGATTTTGTTTCCTTGGCAATGTTACTTTTAATTAACATATCGGATTCCTTGAATTTAGCAAACTGACTTTATCAAAGGTACTTTTAACAATAACCTCAAAATAAACAAAAACACAACAACGGGATTTACCGGTAATGTTGACAGAAGTGTAATGTGAGTCACAATACTTTTCATGTCATGTTATGTTCACGACACTTTTTGTCAGCGTCACTTAAAATTATGTGTTGGAAATTCTTCATGTAACAATGTGGTTCAAACAGGTCATGGAAAACCTGGGAAGTCATAGAGTTTTATACTTCCAATTTCCAGGACTGGGAAGTCATGAAATTGAAGTGTGGGTCTTGGAAAGTTATGGAAAAGCACTATACTTTCAGAGAATAAAAATTCAAAGATCTTAAGTTGAGTAAATAACACACGAGTCAGGAAACCCTTTTTCATTTTCAGTAAAAAATAAACAATAGCATGCATTCTATGCCTCATAACCTGGGAAAATACCTTAAATAATAGGTTGTTTTGACAACATTTTGCAAACAACAGATCAGCTTAACATATACATGTATAGGTCATAGAAAACTTGGAAATGTCATGGATTTGGGGTCATGGAAAGTCATGAAACTTTATCAGCTTAAAAGAGTATGAACCTTAAATAAGGTAAAACAAAATTCCTAGATTGTATTGAACAGGGATGTTGGTAAGAGCCAGTTGCTGGCTAATTTAGCCAGCTGAAATTCCAAATAAAGACTTGGGTGAACTTTGCAGCAGTCAAGGACAGAAAAGCCAGCTGGGCTTGTAATGATAAATGAGCTGACTTAGTGTTTTCTTAGTTACATGTTCACCCCTGATTGGTATGTCTGCATGCTGGGCCCCCATCCATTGTACAGTTAACATTTAATAATGATTCTTGGTTTGTTTGGTTCAGGTAACAACTCAACAAGCTGTTGTTACACCTCAGTATTCAGGAACACAAACTGTAGGTGAGTACTGTCGATTTTCAGAACTTTTAAATATCCTTGCATAATTTATTATTAAGTTGTATTGCACTTCAAGTTTAAAAAGAGAGATGGTAAGTCAGTGTGAGGTTTTGTCTGAGGCTAATTAGTTAGGGTTAGTGCTGGGCAGTCTGATCTAGGACCATCTAGGGGTGTTTGGGAGATTCAGTCAACCCTCTCACCTAAAAAAAAAACACGACACAAAAAGATTATATTTAAACATACTGGCAATCTCAACAGTAGGAAGAGTAGTCAACTGTAAGATGTCCCCAGAACCCCCGCCAAAGGCAGTCCCTTTCTCAAACCCTCTTCTCTAAAATCCTGTATTCATCCCAGTAGTGATTTGGAAACACATGACTTTGTGAGAGAGTGAGACTAGATATCTTTTCTGCAACTCTGCCTTTGAAAAGAGAAATGAAGAACACAAAACAGCATGTAGATTAGAAAACAGCCCCAAGAAAATATGCAAGCTCATTGGTTAAAAATCATGTTTCTATAACTTGATAGAAACAGAGAACCACTGTAGCACAAGCTGTTGACGTAAGGATTGGGGGGAGCAAAGAGAATTTACATTTTCATGATCAAAGTAAACAAGTTGTTTCCCTTTCATTTCCTTTCATGTCTCGTTCTTTCAAACTTCCAGTAGTGTTTTTATAACTCAATAGAAATATGGTACATGTCGTCTTTTTCTTAATTAGATTAGATTAGATTAGATTAGATTAGATGATGAAGCACTGAAATTTTATTAAAACTCTGTAAGATGCATATTTTTCCAAGAACATAATGTTTGTCACTTCTAGTATCAGAAATTTTTTATCTGTTATTTTCCAGTGCAACATCCTACGGCTTACCCACAGCAAGCCAGATATCCGCAGCAGCGTGGACCACCACCACAAGGATACTACGGTCAGCGCTACCCTGGTCAGCCTGTGGCATATGGGCAACCTGGCTTTTATCAGCAACCTCAAACAGTAGTTGTTCAGGACAGAGACAGAGGCGGAGACCTTTTAGTGGGAATGGCAGCTGGTGCAGTACTCTCAAATGCCCTGCATGGTCCTCACTACTATGGCCAT
Organism: Platygyra sinensis; assembly: GCA_019787425.1. Lineage (NCBI taxonomy): Eukaryota > Metazoa > Cnidaria > Anthozoa > Scleractinia > Merulinidae > Platygyra > Platygyra sinensis. The sequence goes on along the minus strand of JAHPZR010007184.1, from coordinate 92,280 downwards.
GGTGCGCACATTCATGTGCATGATCATGATCACTTTCATAGTGGAGGAGATCACTTTCATGAGCATCACCACCATGGCGGTCCAGAGTATCATGAACATTATGGCGATGGTGGTGGGTTTGATGGTGGTGGCGGTGGGTTTGACGATGGTGGTGGGTTTTATGATGGTGGTGGGTTCGATGGCGGAGGCTTTGATGATGGAGGAGGCTTTGATTAAGTTTTGTGAGAGACGCAAAATTCAAAGAGGAATTTAAAGATTAAGATCAACGCAGGTTACCCAGCCTGGACACAAAGCTAACCAGATGCTAATGAGAGCAGATGAAGGATAAGAGAGTAAATCCCCCACAGGTGCCATATTCCCATGGTAATCCCTCTCAAGTTATTAGTTCACTCACAGGCGCGGTGGCTTCATGGTTATTGCGCTCGTCTCCGGATCGAGCGGTCCGGGTTCAAGCCCTGGCCGGGGACATTGTGTTGTGTTCTTGGGAAAGACACTTTACTCTCACAGTGCCTCTCTCTACCCTGGTCCTGGTTGTTCAAAGGCCGGACAACGCTATCCACCAGACAAATCACTATCCAGTGGATAGCGTGGTTTGTTTTGTCAATACTTATCCACTGGATAGCGTTATCCAGCCTTTGAACAACCGGGGCCAGGCGCATAAATAGGGACCCGCGAATTTAATGCTGGGGGTAACCCTGCGATGGACTAGCATCCCATCCAGGGGGGAGTAGAAATACTCTCAGTCGCTTCATGCTACAGAAACCGGGATAAGCTCCGGCCTAATGGGCCACTTGGCTCGTATGCAGACTTTACCTTTACCTCACAGTTCTCAAAATCCCAAGGTCGTCTAGAAACCCGAGGGGGGGGGGGGGTGTACTCCCTTGTATGGGCTATATAGGGATATGTGGCCCCAAAGGGTAATGGTTTTTGCAGCTCTTTTGGTCATAACTAGGGTATTGATTTTGGCTATTTTGGTCGTAATAAATAGGGTATAGTTTTTGAAATTTAGTGTACAAGTGTGTACATTTTTTTAGGGAAGCTACTTTTTCATCATTATCAAAAAGACCATCAACAAAAGCCCTTCACAAAATTATGCTTACGGCAATTTAACATTGGTCTGATGTAGGGAACATATTTTGAGGAGAGCCTGAAACAGGATATTCATTTTGAGGATCAGGTCATAAAATACATGATGTAGGCTTTCAAATTCTTGGTCAGTTTATAAAATTAATAGGGTAAAAAAAATGTTAGAATGTATATGTAATTGGCCACTCCCCATTGGGGCTTTTTAGGTTCAGTGAAACCAGACAATGATAAATAATTATTCAACTAAACATAACTAGGTTAAGAATCGCAACTGGCAGGAGGCATACCATTTTGCTATTTACAAGCGCAGCCGAGAAGTTGAACTCGGGGTTACCGTGAACAACATCAGCTACCGGTCAGAACGGGATTTGAACCCGCGACCTACGGATTTCATTTCGGGCGCTCTAACCACTTGGCCACGCTGCCTCCCAATAGGGTACTATACAAAATCACAGATTTTGGTCAAAGATAGAGCATGGGATGTGGGAAGTCCTGTGTTGGGGATTTTGCTTATGTTGAGAGTCTGAGTGGCTTTGCACATAATTTCTTCTTACACAAAACGAAACATCTACTGCAACACTCATGGTAACATTATCTGTGGAAGAACAGGCTGCCACATCCAAAGTAAAATGTGAGATGGATTACCTTCAGAATAAGGTTTATATGGGGGATCAACTCTCTTACCCTTCAACTGCTTTTGATGCAGAACTGTAAATATTATTTACTGTATACTAGACTGAGAGTGACTAGATGTATTATAATTCATTTAATTTATTCAGAAATAATCTATTTAATAATACACTCAATTAGATCCAACATAAGCATCAAGTTCAAATTCAATTGACTAATTTGTTGTGTTATGATCATTCTTTTGTGACAAATGAAAGCTCAAGGTTGGCTTTTTATCCCTGTGATTTGGGTTACATAGTAAGAATTAGGGGGCTTGAAGCTCATAAAATTAAGAAACAAGGAAGGGAGAACAAGGTTTATTGGACTGTACCAGACTTACTCTTCTTACTGCCAGTTTGCAGGTCATGTAGCCTGAATGATTTCAAGGAAGGCTTCAGAGACATGTCATTGAGGGTTCAAGGTTCAAGGTTCATTTATTTCACACTATTTACATAAAGTTAACATAGAGAGAAAAGTATAATTACAACAGACGATTACTAGAGGATCATACAATTGCTTTTCAGAAATTCATTGATACACAACTTACAAAAGAATAGCTGTGAATTTATCTTTCGTTGGTGTTGTTATCCCTTGGCATAGACTCTATTGCGCAGTATTAAAGGGTTTCACTGAATATGCAAGTTGCGTAGAAGTTTTAACTCAAAGATTTAACCGTCTTCAGTTAAGCCCAGTGTCAGTTCTTTGTTTACTTAAAAGTAGATGGTGGTCAACTAGAAAGCCTTTGCTACTTTGACCACCATACACATTTTTTAACCTGTATTGTAATTATTTTATCTAGTAATCGTGTGTTGTAATTATACTTTTCTCTCTATGTTAACTTTATGTAAATAGTGTGAAATAAATGAACCTTGAACCTTGAACCTCTTAAATCATTAGTCATCATAAATTCATTCAATCTGTGCTTTGAAGCATTTTTAACTAGAGACCAACACCTCTTAAGTGTTTGTGACTATTTCAAAGTTTTAGAGAGCTGTCTTTCTTAACGAGAGTTAAATACAGAAAAATAGGTTGTAAAATATTGTAGATACCGACTCCAGATGCACACTTTAGAGAGTTGTTACAGGTTATTTTATGAGGAAAAGCTGACTATATTAGCAGCTCTGTTATGTATGTAAATAAAAAAAACTATAAACAAAGAAATACAATACTTCAGCCTCAGCTGGTTTTCATGCAGGTCCTCTATCCTGATCCAATTGGAATTCCGAGATAGTGGGGTTATTTGAGGGAGGAAAACCGGAGAGCCGGGGTGTTTTCCATTTACCAAGAGATTCCGGAAATTCCGGTTGGGTTGTAAATGGAACATGATTTTTTGGTTTGTTCCACTGGAAAATTTCCGGAAAAAGTGGAACTTCTGAAAAGGTAGTCCCGTTTTCCCGTTGGAAATTTTCTGATGGAACTGCGTGTTCCATTTACGGGTTTCGCAAAGGCTTACCAGTTCCAGACCGCTCACGACCATATCATCGGCAAGGAAATATGGCTGCAACTCCCTCGGCTAGCTCGGTGGCTTCCGTCTCCTCCTCTTTCTACGAATGCTCAGTCTGTCATGGCCTGGCTCCTGATTTAGGAACTTAGGAACTCTTCCTGTGGCTTGTACTTCTCGACCACAGTCATCCTGAAGTGGCTTTTAAATTCATCGATCGTAAGCTTATACAAGCAAAATATTTTCATAAAAACCTTTATATCTGGGCGCCTCATATAGGTTGCAACGGTCGCCAGGAAAGGAATGTTATCATCATCTGAATTAACAAGACACTCTTCTTCCAAAGAGAAGTCTAGCATTTTGTTCAACAATAACAGTTGTGCCGCCACTTTGTATTTTGGCGGGAAATACATCGGACGGTGAAGGGAGCCTGGGATGAATGGGTCGAGTGTGTCAAATGGAACACGTCTTTCGCCGATAAGCATTTCCCAACGAAGTTTCGGGAATTTTCCGGAATCTTTTGGTAAATGGAAAACACCCCCGGTGACAAACCCTCGGAGCAAAGGGGAGAGCCAACAACGAACACAACCCCCCATTGCCAGATTTCATACCGTGAGGGTCTGGGTATGAGTCCGTCTATTATGGGATTAACAACACAAGACCCATATATTCAGAAAGAGCACACCGACCTTTACAAAATCCTCAAGTTTCGTGTTAATTGGGCCAATATCGAACAAGATACAGCCGTTCAAAAACTTCAAAATTTGGTAACAAATGTATGGATTGCCGGACATTTGTCCGGAAATCCATACATTTCTTTGCAAATTTTGAAGTTTTTGAATGGCCGTATCTTGTTCAATATTAGCCCAATTAACACGAAACTTAAAGATTTTGCAAAGCTCGGTGTGCTCTTTCTGAATATATGGGTCTTGCGTTGTTAATCCCATAATACACGGACTCGTACCCAGGCCCCCACCGTATGAAATCCGGCAATATGAATCCGGGTCACATTGGTGGGAGGCGAGTGCTCTCACCACTCATGCGCATGCCGCGCAGTTATCATTACGAGGGATCAACATGAGCTTTTTCAATCCCGCTTCCTGGCCCTGCGTTTGCTCATATCCCGCGGCCATCCTGCGCCACTCATAATGTTTATCTTGATCCCGCCAGCTGGTTACAGTCGCAGTTCTCCCCGTAACGTCCATGACTTGCGAGTGATTTTCTGTCGTTTCATGATCATTCCTTATCCTACCCTAGTTTCCAGAGGTTTTTCTCGCGGGCCGAAACGACACTGAAAACCGCGCGAGAAAAACCTCTGGCACCCAGGGTACCTCGTTCCCAAGGTCTGTCATCTTAGCACCCACTGAAGCGAGCGAGGAGAGTCTCTCCTCGCTCGCTTCAGGGGGCGGTGAGATGACAGACCCTGGGAACGAAGTTTCCTTATCCCGATATCAGTTTTAAAACTGCCCCACATCCCTCATTTTCTAACGAATTTTTCGAAGTTACTAAGTATGGAAATCTAACTGAGAATGAAGGCTTCTTGCAGTATGCCATATTTAAATATTTCTGTGAAGTATATGTTAAGATCAGGCGACTTGATTGACCTGGTAGAAGTACGTTTCTGACTATAAATAACCGTTGCTATAGGCGTTGCTACGTAACAAAATACCTGCAAATCAAGGCAATTCAAGGCGAAATCAATTACGCGCAAGCATGCCGAGATATCTTTAATTTCAAGGCAAATTTCGAAACATTTTGTAAAATTAAATAATTAAAAGATATAACTTTTTGATCGCCAAGGTCCCACGACTTCAGTTGGCAAGATCACGAAACCTATTATAGTTTAAATAAAACTGAAGACGGGAAAAGAAACGGGTGAAAAAGTCGCCCTAAAACGTCGTTTTAACACGATATTCTCAAAAACCTCAACATCACTTATGCACATAAAAGATGCCGGGGTAACTAAAATTATTGTTTTAACAGCCAATTAGAAAACGCGCCTTATTTGATAAACATGACATTTTAAAGAACTGCGAACGCTCGCTGTTCTACCTGCTTTGTGATCGATTCTCTGAGAAACAGTTTATGTCCAATTGACGCCCTTAGAACAAAGCATGGGCTGCGCATCTTCAACGAGGCTATCATGTGTTAAGGTAACCAAACAAAAATTTCTTTGTTCATTATTTTTACGATGATGGGACGAAAGTTTCCCTTGTGGCCCCGAACAGTTTTACGACTTCCTTGACCTTGAGCTTTCTTGCACTTTATGCACGTTTCAGCTGTCTCGAGTTTAGACATAGCACTGACTAGCTAGTTTTAAGCACGAATATTGAATCGTGAGAATTTTCCTTGTGTGCAAGTTCCGCTTCTAGCGAAGTAGACTACAAAAAATAACATACAAGCATTAACCAGTGGACAATAACGAGCGATTATCTACTTCTGATGAAAATGTTACCAGGGTTGATAAATTCAAGTGAAAAAAGACGAAAAACAATGATAACGGCTCAAGAGCGAACGATATATACGAGGAGAACATAGGCTTATAAATTGAACGATGCATGTTGTTTCGTTTCTACTTGTTATAACATTACATTGCTGAAATTGCTAGTGTTTACTGCACGAATTATAAAAGTTGGTAAAATTGAAGGAGGCACTCTTAATTAATGAATGACGTTTAAGTTATATGTTGCATGATCAATAGAGCTACAGTTGTCAAGGCAGTGTTTCCAGAGGTTTTACAGAGTCTCTTACAAGTTAACGTGTCTGCACGCATACTTCCTCAAATTATGGCGGCTGACGCAGCCAAAAATCACACAAGTTCCTGGAAAATCGCGAATTGAATTTAATAACCTTGATCCACTGACAGAAATTTACAAATTTCGTTTACTTTACAGCAGCAAACTTGAACATACACAAAGTAACACACATTTTCCAAGTTTCCCCTTTTTTATAAGCTCGTTACTTAATAGCACTCACTGCCATTTTTAATCCTGTGAATGAGAGTGTCAAAACATCGAATTACCGACATTAATTGAATACTGGGCTTATTTTACCACGGCTTTTAAAATTCTTACGGCCCAAGATTAACTTGGTTTTACCGGCATCTGAACATGGTCTCCTTAGATAACATTGCCAGGTAACTGAGATGCCTGTTTGACCATCATGACTAGGTTTAATAGAATCATTAATTTTACAAGATTGCTTGATTAATTTTTCTGTTTATGTAGTCAATACGATCGTTAATAACGTAAGATAGAGTCTTCATCCTCTTGTGCAATTAGTGCAATACCTCTAAACAACATTGGCTCCCATGGCGATCACAGAGGTAAATTAAATAAGCTACGTCAGGTCCAAAAAAATCCCACTTTTTGAAACTGAACTTCAGTGATGTTTGCAATCCGTTCAATTTTCCCAGGGCTTACAGCTACTGTTGTGTCGTTTGTTATCTTGTTTCCTACCTTATGTTTTTTTTTTCCTTTAGTTAATATGCAGATTGCTTTAGCTTATTTAGAATAAACTTTAATAATTTCCAAATTACCTTGCGGCCTCTGTTTCAAAACAAGTCTGCGCGAAGCCTTTTAAATGAAGATGAGTTTGATTTGCATGAAAATAAACCTGTTCGCGGAACATGCACTTATGAATGTGATTGGTTTCACACGAAGACCCAGTTTAGAGGCAAAAAGGCCTCTTTGTGGAAATGCATCTATTAACCCAGCTCTCTGTTACTTATTGTTTAATTTTAGCCCATTCCGAAGATTGGGACATTGCAGATTTCGGTAAATAAAACCGTAGCCGTTACAAGCCCACATATACAAGGTATTTATACTATCATATCTGTAAGATGTTCACCTGGGCTTTATATTAATAGCTACAAGCCAAATACTTAGCTCTTATTAACCGAGCAGGAGGTCTGTATGGGAGAATCCTGACCGAGGTCGAAAGTACTGACTGAACGCAGTGAGGTCTGTACACCGTGACGTCTGAGGTCAAGATTCTCCCATACAGACCAACTTAGCTCGGTTAGTAAGATGTTTATTATATAGCAAAAAACAACAGCAGTTTAATTCGTTTAATGTAACTGGTT
>JAHPZR010007184.1:75000-80000 GCA_019787425.1 Platygyra sinensis | reverse complement strand
TGTCAAGGTATTGACATGATGGCATATCATCAGTGGTCGAGCTTACAACAATTTGGTATTACATGTCGTTGAACAAGGATCTTGATAATTCCTTGGACTATGGCAGTGGTATTTTGACCCGCGTATTTTCCAAATTGCACATCAGAATAACTCACACATTTTTTCACATTATTAGTTATTTAGATCAGACACCCCCTGTGTCCCGCGAGGAAAATTTTCCCGAAAGCCAATTCTAACTCCTTTATTGATCAAGATTTTTCGGACAAGATGGCTGCCGTGGATATTGGCCTCGTTTTGTTTTTGCGAGTTTATGGACCTCGACTCCTTCTCGATCCATAAACACGCCAAAGAATACTTCGGCCAATATCCAGCCATCTTGACCAAAAAAAGCTTGTTTAATGACCCATATTTGCAGTTGTGTGCTTTAAGTTACCTGGCTTATGACTTCAAGCAAGGCTGGAGGTGACCTAGCATTGAAACAGACCTCTCTGCTTTTCTCATGTAAATGCCAACTTGTTAGCATATATAAGAACAACTTGATTTGCGTAATAAAAATAGCGAGGTTTGTATCAAAGCAAGCTCATCTCCAGCCTCACTGCCATTCAAAGGCCAGGTCACTGAGTAGACGACTGCAAAACGGTCTATTCCAAAGACCGATATCCAGAGATGACTCCATTGGGATGCAGTGTAGCGTAGCTTGAAAAACTATGCCAAAGGAGACAATATTCTTATCTATTAGTATTTGACTGGTAGTTATATATTGCCCGGGCGAGCATCTTACAAATATGATAGCACAAGTACCTTTTCGGCTTGCAACGCTTACGACTTTATTCATCGAAATCCCCGGTGTCCCAATCTCGGGAACAGACTGCAACAATAATAATAATAATAGAGAGATGGGTTTAATAGGTGAATTTCAAAGTTTCCTTTTACATCTACTCATCTTCACGAGAAAGGTTTAGCGCAAAGACACGATTTGAAACAGACGCACGAGTTAGGTGCTAAAGCAATCTAGTAAGGAAGAAACAACATCAAGTAGGAAAAAGATACCAAAACAGGACAACAGAAACAAAATGATTTTCTTTTCTGTAGTACTTGTCATTTAATACATTGTTTTCACAGACTGTTACCACGTCAGGATATCGACACAGAATAAAAAAGCAAACAAACAAATAAAAAAAGTCCGGATGGTATTGCTAATTCACAGTGCTTTTATTAGAAGGCTTCTATATAATTCAATCTGCTGAAATATTGTATGACTATCATAACGTACCACTACTTAAAAATGCTTCAAGTATGATGACAGCAACAAGAAGAAATTATCTGCAATGTTTGTCAACATCATGCGTAATATGCAGGCATGTGACATTTTCCGAAAACTTTCCGAACAAATGGCGAAATCTCAAAGTGTGCTTGTTTTCATATGTTGCATGTTCTACACAAAATGCCATACGATAGGAGGAGGAAGGCTTACAGTTTGATCCAGATTTCAGCATACATGTGTCCAGAGCATTCGCCATAAGGTGCGCTATAGTGGCAGCAAATTTGCCCCGTTGTTGCTGTTTTGCCGCCATATTGGTTTACGCCCCGTCCACACTGAAAACGGAGCTGTTTTGCGTTCACACTTATCGTTTTCGTATCGTTTTCCCCCGTCCACACTACAACGCCGTATCCGTTTTGAAAACGCTTTTATACCTCAGTGCGCATGCTCAAATGAACTCCATGCATGCGGATGCATGTGCATTTCAATATATCGGCCCGCGAAATTGGCGCCATTCTTGATACTCACGGTCGAGTGGTCTTGCGCCCAGTCCTGTCTGTTTTGATGACGTCACCATTTTAGCATCGTTTTCTCCGTCCACACTAGAAAACAGCGTTTTCAAAAAGCATCGTTTTCAAATCGCTCTACTCTGGAGAGCGTTTTCGAATGGTTTCGTTTTCTGTGATCGTTATCGGCGTTGTAGTGTGGACGATAGCCGTATCTGGAGCAAAACAGCTTCGTTTTCTAGTAAAAATTTAAAAACGACCTCTGGTTGAAATGATTAAAAAACCAGAGGTCGTTTTTAAATTTTTACCATGTTTCATCCTGGCTGCGGCCCTTCTATATTTTTAGCTTTGTTTTCGTTTGAAACCGGATTAGTGTGGACGGGGCCTTATTAGGGACCTTTAGATCGGAGGACGAGGACGACTACGAGTACGAGTTTTCTGTTCTGAGCACGCGCACTTCGAAAAATGTCGGCCTCCAAACCTTATGCGCATGCTCAGTACGGAAAACTTGTACTCGTAGTCGTCCTCGTCCTCCGATCTAAAGGTCCCTAATAATTATTCGGTAAGAGACCTGACATGAATTTTTGCTGCGTCATCGGATGCGAAAAAATCCGGATTCACCCGTCCACGCGTTATCAGATTCGTTGATGATTAATTATTTTTTTCACTCTTGGGAGGGAATTTAAAGTCTGGATTCGCTGTCGAATTCGCCCGCTGCGTGTGGATGGAAGCTGTATCCGGAAAGAAATGAAGTATTTAGTTGCGGATTCAAAAATATCCGGAAACTTGTGGACGGGACCTAAATTAAATCGGGGCTTGTTGAAAAGAAGAACTGGTAAAAATAAATTACATTTGATATGTTTAGAAAATAAATCCGTTACCATTAAGATTACCACGATCATAACTAGAATTCGGCGCGTTCGAATTTTCATATTCAGCCCTTTTGAATACCGGACTACTGTTATACACCCTGTATCAAATAATTCTTCCACTGAATAAAATACTATACGTTGCTTCCTTGATTTCGTTTGGAGACTACGCGCTCAACTTCATAAATACCCATAACAACGGGCTGTTGCTTCACTTGTAACTGTGGCTACGATCATAAATGTTATCACGTAATGAAGCGTAAAAGCCGGACTGGTGTCTGGCACACTTTGACGTGTTACGCCAAAGAGGTTTTTAACAACTGAATACTCGAAACTGGGCCTTTATATGTTTTGATCAATTAAAACGGATCCAATTTTGAATAATTATCTCACACAAACAATGGAAAACAATGCTCGCTTAGGCGTAAGGCGGGTTCGAGCAGAAATGTCGTTTATTTGCATTTTTCCCAGTGTCGTACGAATAGAAAAGACCTGTGTTGTCTTTAAGTCCTCCATCAACGTACACACCACGTAAACCGATCGAGTAAAAGATTGCGTCTAGTGAACTGCTTTGACCTGTGGAATAAAACAGACCAACGACAAAATAGAAGCAAGTGTTTCGCGCACCGCACTTTCCATTTGACACCTCTGATCACGTGCAACTGCGGTCAACATAACAGTGAACTGTTTCCCGTTTGACGTCATAGTTTTCGCAATGTTGCCCGCTCTTGGCATTTGGCGGGAAACAGTTTCATTGTTACATGCCATGTGACCATGAACTAGCCAATGAATGCGCGCGCTGTAGCGGAAAAAACGCCAGCTATATAAAAACTCACACTTATTAAATGGTGAAGTTTTTGGTCCCTTCTATTTTACAGAAGAGGTATTTCGCAGTTATTAAACTGCAATTAAATCTTTGTTCGGTTATGTATGCAATTGATTGAGTCATGATTTCGAAAAACATTTCTCTCTATAGAGTTCAAAGTGCAAAGTGGAAAATTTACATGTCTAAAAGTAACAGACAGGATTTTATATTAATAAAAAATTGCATTAATGATATTTACCTACCTCGCCAATTAATGAAAATCTCGAGAGTGCTTTGTTTAGATTCGAGGCTTAACTGCAGAATGCCCTGCCACTTTGAAGCTATACCCATGATCAGAGTGGATACGTGCAAATGAGGAAACCCAGTCAATAAGAACAGAGGGATTAGGCTAAAGTGTTTACATCCTTGTTGCCACCCAATTCAGACTACGTGATGATTCATTTGGAAGGTTACAATTGTTCTATTTGTCACACGCGACTGAGTGCATGAGAGTATGTGCAAATATGCGCACGAGAGTATGTGCAAATAGCACAATTAAAACCTCCCAAATAAATCATCGCGTAATCTGAATTAGGTGGCAACAAGAATGTAAACTCGTTAGCCGATTACGTCTATTATTTCACATTTTCTTGTTACATCAGCTCATCGTATTTGGTAGACATGAAGTTGACTAAATTTTGTAAGGTATCAAATTTCTCTTCAATGGAAAATGATTTCGACCGCAACGGTCTTATTTCTTCCTCCACGACTTTCTTGATATCTTCTATCGTCGCCATAACAAAAAATAAATAAGTCAAGATGCCTATACTACCAGAAACTGCCGAAAATTGGAAGAGCTGTACAAAGCGTGGCAGACCGCTATGGTGCCATATGCTAATTCCTGTGAGGTGGTGATTTGTATTTTTCTCGTTCTTTAAATGACATCCAATGTATACGCCTCGTTCTAAAAGCGTGAAAAACTCAAACATGTTAAACAATATATAAAAGTGTGCACTAAAACAGTCCTTGCCACTCCGTATCCGCGTATCCACTTCCTGTCATCTATACTTAGCATATTATCCGAAGTGGGTGAGTCTTTGCCACTACGTCCGCGTATCCGCGTAGCTATCTTTTTCCAGGAGAGCGCTCTCCTCCATATCAGTGGCAGGGTATTCTGCAGTTTCTCTAAAGGTTCGAGATCAAGACCGCTGAAACGTTCATAAAGTTCAATAAAGCTCAAGGTCAAGGAGGCCGTAAAACTGTTCCCCGCCACAAGAGAAACTTTCGCCCCACCTTCGAAAATAGAGTCAACAAAGAATGTTTGTTTGATTACCTCGAGACATGATAGTCCTGTTGAAGATGCGCAGCCCATGTTTTGTAGTAAGGGCGTCAGTTGGACATAAACTCGTTTTCAGAGAATGGATCACAAAACAGTAAACAGGCTAGGTAGAACAACACTCCTTCTCTGTTCTTTGAAATGACGTTTTAATTACATAAAGCGCGTCTTCCAATTGGCTGTTAAAATCACACGCGTCTGAACTCACACTCATATCAATGAC
>JAHPZR010007184.1:47500-65000 GCA_019787425.1 Platygyra sinensis | reverse complement strand
TAACCTTGAAAAGGGCTATTCATCGGTAAAACGTGCGAAACGGAGTCAATTTCATGCTGTGCGAATTTTTATAAAGCCGGAATGGAATATTTAGCAATTATTGAATGAGGCTGAGTAGGATATGAAGAATACTGCAGATCGAGGAGGGTGTTATCCACAGAGGCCGAAGGCCGAATTCTTATTATCCTCCGAAAGCCGAATTCAATAATTGCTTTATTATTCATTCAAAATATTTCCCCATTCTTAAAGGAGTTTCGCCATTTCGCTTTTTGTTTTTCTGCTCACCAAAAATAACACAATCTCGTCCCCAGGTCTTCTTGGTCAACGGTTCAATAATCTGCAGCGGGCTGCACTTTTGACGTCATTTTGACGTCATCGTTTCAATAATTTTCAGCGGGCACTGATTGAATATGACTCAATATGACAAAGATTCTGTCCAAATTTGGTGAACAGCAGCTGGTTATGGTGAATTATGCGTGTGGTTTTAACCAATCAGAAACGGGAAAATATTTTGAATGAATTATAATAATCAATCTGATTTCAGTAATTCGATGTTTTAACAGCCTCATCCACAGAATTAAAAGTGGCAGCGGGGCTATTAAGTAACACAGCTGTGAAAAAAAAAACCAGGCTAAAAAAAAGAAAAACTTGCATCATTTTGTAGTACTTTGTGAACGTTCAGGTTTGCGGAGGTACACAGATGACATGAAATTTGCTAATTTCCGTCAGTGGGTCAAGGCTATTCAGACGACCGAATCCACTGAATCGAAAGTTCGAGGAATAAGTACTCATAGAACGATAACTTTCGGAAAACAGTCTAAAACAACTCAATTCAGTTGAGTGACTCCGTGATTAACTTGTCAAGTATTGTCAACCCTCGTAAGCGAAGAGTCTGTTTTAGTGAAATATGGACTTCAAGTTCAATTTTCTCTCGCGGGGTCAGCTTGACAGCTTAAGTCTCGATAACTTTATCTTAACTGTATTCAAAATATCACCATGCCACGAGTTTTTTTAGTAACTTGATTTGTGCCATTATTGCTCGAATGTTCTGCGGAAATGCGACTTTTTGAGGCGGCATCTCCGCGCCACTGTTTTAAGAGGTATGCCTGAACTAAGGTTGACCCTGTAAAACGTCTGCATGGAAACCCTGTCTTGACAACTGTAGCTCTGTCAACCAAGCAGCATAACAAACTTCATTAATTAAGGTGCTTCCTTAAATTTTACTTTTCTTTATAATTCAGTAAAACACGAGCAATGTTGTAACATTCATATAAAATAGTTTCAATCTATATATATATTTCAATAGTCACATAATATGCGAAAGTGTGTGCGCCCAATATTTCGCTATTCAGTTACTTGCGAAGTTTACGCCCCTTTCTATTATGCAGAACGAATAATTCGCTGTTATTAGATTGCGAAGCTTATTATCCTGTGTATTATACCGAGATAATATTTTGCAATTATTAAACGGCGAAATTTACGGTACTATATTATACAGAGAGAATATCTCGCACTTATTAAACCGGACAAGGGTTTGGTCCCTTCTGTTTTACAGAGGAGATATTGCGCAGTTATTAAACTGCGAACTCTTTGTTTCGTTATGTATGTAATTGATCGAGTCATATGATTTCGAAAATTATTTTTGTCTAAAGAGTTCACTAAGCGCCAAATTCACATTTGTCAAAGTAGCAGACGGGATTATATATTAATATAAAAAGTGCATTCAATTATACCTACCTACCTCACCGATTATCACCCACTTTATTATACAGGCAGAATTATCTCACCGATCAACATCGACGAGATATCGGTACTTTCAATAATGAGACAGACCTAATTTAGTTTCTGTTAACTCGAAACTGATCATGGGCGAGATTTCCATTCCTCTTATTATACAAACAGAATTATTTTGCCGCTGTTCATCGGCGGCGAGATTTTAGTTTCGTTTATAAGTGAAATTACTTATCAGATATAGGAAGTCATTAGTTCCTTTTCTTTTCACTTGAATTTATCAATTAACTTTAGAGTAGTAACATTTTTACCAGATATAAATAATCGTAAGTCGTGATCATTGTCCAAATAAACAACAACTTGTTTGTTATGTCTTTTTTTTGTAGTCTACTCCACAAGAAGCGCGGCTGAGCTTGCACACAAAGAAAATGGTCATCATTAAATTCACATAACATGAGAATCTCGAGAGCGCTTTGTTTAAATTCGAGATCGAGACAGCTGAAACTTGCCGCATAAAGTACAAGTAAGCTCAAGGCCAAGAAGCCGTAAAACTGTTCGCCGCCCACAAGAGAAACTTTCGTCCCATCTTCGAAAATGATGGATAGTCAACAAAGAATTGTTTGTGTGTTTACCTTGATAAATGGTAGTCTTGCTGAAGATGCGCAGCCCATGTTTTGTAGTACGGGTATAAGTTGGACATAAACTATTTTTCAGAGAATCGATCACAAAACACTAAACAGGCTAGGTAGAACAACACCCTTTCGCAGTTCTTTGAATTGGCGTTTTGATTACATAAAGCGCGTTTTCTAATTGGCTGTTAAAATCATAGGCGTCTAAACTCACAATTCTAGGAATCGATAAAAATCAGTATTTTACATGATTTATAGACGCTTACCGAGTGAGACGTGATTGTCTAAAGTGCGCATTAGACAAAGCCTAGACGCCCCTTTAGGTGCCCCTTCTGGACCCCCATTTTTTCGATGAAAATATAAAGAATAACAAGCTTAAATGAAGGCTATACACAATAAGTGTGTTACGCCACCACCGCTTCTTTCGCTCTTAAGTTTCCTTCAATTCAACATTCAGCTCTAAAGAAGGTGCTCCTCTTGACGCAACACATTTCCAAGTTTTGTTTAGTATTTTCAAGGGGGATCAGGAACTTTTTGGCAATAAGCTACTCGTACAATTTCCGCAGTTTTAGTCTGTAAATAGCTGATGAATTGCTCGAGTTTAATTCATTGATTCATTCGATATCTCTCCAATACACACAGACAAAAATGCGAGAATGAAATATTACACCATGATGACTAGCCGACTGCTGTTAACTACTCCGTTTGGCAATCGTTTTCATTCCTTGATCGACGCACTGAAATATTATTCTGGAAGATATCGAGCTAAACGCACAAGTAAATCTTAGAAAGTTCCAGAAGCGTCTCTGCATATATTACGGTTTCTTGGGACAATGCGGACTAATCAACACAAACTCAAATCTATGCCACTGAAACTAATTAAATTGTCTCTATAAGTCTTTTAGGTCTTGTAATCACACTTCTCGGTCGTTCGCTACTACTGCTGTCGTCACGCTTTACACTCTCGGCATGTATCGGATCAGTCTCTTGAGCTGGACGAATGAAATGACGATTCCTCACCAACTGAGCTCCATTAGCAGTTTCAACACTGTACGCTCTCGGCCGAGATGCGACCGGCGTTTTGGTAACGGTTGCCGGAGTCCATTGGTTTAGACTGGGGATGAACTTGTACGTACTTTTCTGATTCTGTGGAAGTGACGGAAGATCCCTTGCAATCGATCTTGTTGTGGTACTCGCACATCTTGTCCTTGTCTTTCACCATTTGTTCTCGGACAACCTGGCCATGGGGATTCTAGATAGGAGATCTTGTTGGGAGTAATGCTATGTACTTTCGTCCATTCAATAGTTCTGCAGGTGACGGTAGGCGGGTAGTAAGGGGTGTGTAAGGGATGTGTAAGTCTGGATCATATCCTGCGGCTGCACACTTTCTCATGGACTGCTTGACCGTCTCGCACCATACGTTCAATGAAACCATTACTCTGCGGGTAACGAGGGCTAGACGTGATGTGATCATGGTGGTACTGGTTTGCAATGGTTACAATTCCTTTGACGAGAATGGGGGCCATTGTCTGTCATAACGGTCTGAGGTACTCCATATTCGCTAAACACCTGCTTCAGAGTCTCGGTAGAAGCGCTTGCGGTGGGGCTGCTAACTTTTCTGATCACAGGAAACCTACTGTACAATACAATACAATACAATACAATACTTACTGTAGTAGTCTGCTATCAGGAGTTAGTAAATTCTCAGCTCCGACTATTGCATTTCTAGCTTTTTGATTGGCTAAAAAACTCCGACTATGAGCCAATAGTCCGAGTTTTACGTCATATGGAAAATAGTGCGCCAAGTTTAAAATTTTTCGCTTTGTAAAATTGTGGAAATAAAAATCGGCGGCAAAACCCGGTTTGAGAATTTACTAAAACAATTATTCCATTCGCCCTTGTTGGATATGAAGTGATTATAACCAACTCGCGCTTCGCGCTCGTTGGTTATTCTATCACTTCATATCCAACGCGGGCTCATGGAATAATTGTTATATAGGTGGTAGACCTGAAACCCAAAGAATCAATTTCTAAAGCACTTCTGACTAAAAAGTTACCTACGTTTTTGTCGCGCTTGAATGAAATTAATGGCGGTTGCGAAAAGATTCTACCAGTATCGGGATCATTTTGGAGTAACTTAAAGTTTTTTAGAATGATGGATTTTACTTCGTGCATGGTTGTGAGGGTGAAATGTGAGAGCGAATGGAACTCTATTGTTATTCTCCTTTCGAGACGTTTGTAGTGCTGACTGCCGATCAATCAGTTGTTGGGCGCGATGATGGCCTGCTTGAACAACAAAATTCAAATATTCTCCATTCTAGTATTCTAATTCTTCCTTACTGTTGGTGTCTTTGTATAAGCAGAGCGCGCATCAAGAAATTTATCTAAATCTAACATTAGGAAAGAAAAAGATTTTGAGAGTCTAAAATTCCCAAATAAATTGACCCTACTTGACACTCTCCTTACAAAAAATTATGCAATTGTACTGAACACAAATTAAACGTACCTTCTGAAAAACTTTCCGTGTGCAAGTCATACTCGTCTCGGCACGATTCTCGGAAACCTCCAACTTCGGGAGCATTTGAAGATTCTGTCAATAAAACCGTTTAATAAAGGACCCCAATTAAACATGAATAACACAAAAATAAGGAACAAGTTACCAGCACCGTGCGTTTAAATATTGAACAATTTTCTCAGTTTCTTTTGTAACAAATGAAAGTGTGCGCGAGACTCACCTGAAACGGTGTACGACATTTGCAGACTGCAGACCGAAGAATTTGTAACTCATTATATCGTTTTCGCATTGCCATTACTGACAGCTAACCGTAAACTGCAGACTAACCTGAGCGCTAATGATTATTATAATCTATTACTGGATTATAATAACTCTATTATAATCTATTACTATTATTAATCCGAGTTGTCCTGTCTAGTCAGCAGTCTGCATTCTGCAAATGTCATACTGACTGTAGAAGTACTGCGCCTTTTCCTTGGTCAGTATTTATAATGCGTAGCTAGATCTAACGCCTTTATCAGGGTTCTTACCGTTTTCTTTCCTTTTTTGGGCTCGCGCCCAAGCCCAACACGAGAGCCTGTTTGCAGGCCATTGACACCACGAGTCGACCGCAGAATGATCCAGACAGTCATTTTTCGACGTTGTACTGATCATTCTCCCCTGGAGGACATTGCCGGATTTCATACGTCGGGGGCCTGGGTACAATCGGTGTATTATGGAATTAACAACACAAGACCCATATATTCAGAAAGAGCACACCGAGCTTTATAAAATCCTTAAGTTTCGTGTAAATTGCGCCAATATTGAACAAGATACAGCCATTCAAAAACATAAAAATTTAGTAACAAATGTATGGATTGCCGGACACTTGTCGGAAATCCATAACATTTTCCGGACACTTGTCCGGAAAGCCATACATTTCTTTGCAAATTTTAAAGTTTTTTGAATGGCTGTATCTTGTTCATTATTATTCAACAAATTGTAACACTATCCAAATATGGTCATGATGCTCTCGATATCCGTCATCCGTAGGTGACGGATATCCGGCGATATACGTAGCTTCGTACGTGGAAAGAAAAAGTGAAGTGAAAAAGTGTTGACAGAAAGGTTTAAAAATGTTACGAGCTTGGAAATCAATTTTGTTATCAATTTGTTGAATAATAAAACAATTATCCTGCTCAATCTTGCGGAATATCGTCTGATTTTAGCCGACTCGGCCTACGGCCTCGTGGGCTAAGTATCAGACGATATTCCGCGCGATTTCGCAGGATAATTGTTAAAATATTGGGCCCAATTAACACGAAACTTAAAGATTTTGTAAAGCTCGGTGTGCTCTTTCTGATATATATGGGTCTTGTGTTGTTAATCCCATAATACACCGATTGTACCAGGCCCCCGACGTATGAATAATCCGGCAATGCTGCCCGTCTGGGAGTTTGGGCAGTAGATTGCAGCGATTCCTGGAAACTGGGAACGAGTTCTTGGAACGAGCCTGTAGTTTCTCAAGACAGCGGAAGAGCGTGAACCAACATGGCGGCCAAAGAAGTAGAATTGGGTTTCGCTGAAAAAATCGGCAATGAAGCAGTTCATAGGCTGCAAATGACCAGTGCCTTCTTTCCGAGTAAAATTGGCGGAATACCAGCGTGGCTGAACTTGCAAGATCTGCCTGATTCCAGCCGCTTGCTCTGTAAGATCTGCCAAAAACCCATGATCTTTCTGTTGCAAGTGTACGCTCCGTTGTCAGACGATCGAAGTTTTCATCGCACGATTTTCGTATTTTGCTGCAAAGATGGAAAATGTCACTCCAAAAATCGCAGCGATTGCTTCCTTGTTCTGAGAAACCAGTTAAAACGCGATAATAAATTCTACAGCTATCACCCCCCTCCAGAGCTAGATGAGATCAACGAACTCTCGTTAGAATCTGTGGCACTTGAATTTAAACCAAAAGCTTGGACAAGTTTGTGCGATGTGTGCGGCAGCAAAGGAGATAAGAAGTGTTCTAAATGTCACATTGCTCAGTACTGTTGCCGTGAACATCAGACTGTGGACTGGAAGTCAGGACACAAAAACGTGTGCACGAAATTGTGCGCAGAGGGCGCTCAAAATCAGCTGATAGAAGGTGATTGTAAGTGTTATGATTCCATTTTACCCTTGTACAATTCATTATTTTCCTGATAATTACTAAACTTTCATACACTGTACGAATTCCGATTTTCTGATTGGCTGATTTGTATCATGTGATACTAGTTGTGACGAAACAACCTCCTTGATGCCATTATCGGGGTGTAATAGCCATGGTGTAAATTCAATACACCACTGTCATTACACCATGGCTTCGACCGACTCAAAGTCAGACGATTTTTTAATGCACTTATTGCTCATGAATTATCGAGATTTACCTACACTTGTTCACTAACAATGAACTTGAAATTTTCAATACTACACTTGGCAAAGCCTCATACAGTATAGAAATTTCTCGTTTTAATATTGTTGATAAACCCGTGCAGGTAAATCTCGATAACCCACTCGCTGAGTGCATTAACCTTTAAATATAATTATAAAGTTTTGTGTGTGGTAATATATTACAATGTATATGAAACAAGCATTTGGTGAAAAACACCAAACATTTGTAACAAGGGTACAATAACAGTTGAACCCCTTTTAAGCAGCCACCCATGAGAATTGAGGGTGGACTCACTTAATGGGGGTTGGCTGCTTGAAAGGAGTTCATCTAAGAGTTTGATAGACATACAGAAAAACTTTTATGGGGTTGTTCTGAGGTCAAAATGTCCTTTAATTTAAGATTCTTCACAACAGTAAGTCAGTATGTACTGATATTGATATGATAATAATTTGACTTCCGAGAAGCTACTGCACTCAAGAAGAAGAACAAAGTCCTTTTTCCAGAATATGAGCTGGTGATTGAGACAGAGACCGACGACAGTGCTGCTTGCAATAAGAGTGAAATGGAGAGATTAGATGAATACAAACAGTTTGTGAAATCAAAAGAGCTTCTTGGTGACTCAGATAATGATAATGAGCTAGAATCTCTGGCTACACTTGGAAAAGAAGCTTTACTTGCTGACAAACAGTTTAGAAAATTCAAGAAGAGAGTCGCAAGAGAACCAAAACAGGTTTGTTTCTTAGTGACCTGATGAAAAGAGGGCATTCACCTTCCCCACCCTGAAGGGGTTTTATCAACATTTTAGTTTTCACAGGCTGTCAAAACTGTTTGACCTGAACTTTTTGTTGAGAAAAACTTACTTGCAGATGGTCAAATCATCTTCACAGCCAACCAATTTGCATTTTACCTGGCCCTTCTTGAAACCCCTTACCCTGTAGTAGGCTCGATTATCAGTGGCTGTTCAGGAAAGCAGCCCACCCTCCTCCCCCAAACTCACAGCTGGAGGCATGGACTTGGAATTGTTAATGGACCAAAAAAAGTCTGCCTGCCTGAATCAAGCTCAAATGTCCAGCAGTCTCTTCCCAGGAGGAACGTAGACTGGACTCAAGAGAGCGACAGAAATCAAGCCTGAACCCTGTAGGGGAATTTTGTTTGCAATAATTTACTGATTGAGAACTAACTGGTATTAATTAAATTAAGAAATTTAATGTAAATGTACATCTTGGACACTCGACAACTTTGCAGTTTAATAATATTTAATATCTGCCTCAGCTCAGTGTCAAATGAAACCAGCTAATCAAAAAATTTTGCCATTTTATACTACATGTAGATTTTGACAAGCAATTCAAAGGCTTGAACCCAATTTGGACATGTACATGCCGTCTGTATGTATGCCCTAAAAAGAAAAGTAATAATTAAAATAATAACTTAACAAATAAGTTTGTTCGATTTTTTTATTTTGTCAGGTTTTACGCTATCACCAAAATGGCGAGCCCTTGTGGGTTTGTGATGAAGGTAAACCTAATAATGGAGATATTCCAAAATGCGAATGTGGATCTGAAAGAGTGTTTGAATTTCAGGTAACAATTAAAATTTTGTCTTTGAGGTATGATGATACTACCATGTTAGTATTCTGCCAAAAAACACTATGTGGTATATTTAACAATTATTCCATGAGCGCGCATTGGATATGAGATGATAGATAGCCAACGAGGCGCATAGCGCCGAGTTGGCAATAATCATCTCATATCCAACATGCGCGAGTGGAATAATTGTTTTATTAAAAACGCCCCCAAAATATAGAAAACTAGACTACAATGAAAACAAAAAGGCCCAAAAAATCACGCAAATGCTCGCCATTTTTGTGGATCATGGTATAATGGCATGATGAAATGGTATAATGGCACCATGATGGCTATAAGCCAAGGAAAACTCTCGAATTGCATTATCCAATGATCCAGTTTTTAATAATTGGTGTTATGCCATTCCTTAGTGGTTCACCACCTCTGAAGAAAAATTCCAGATCCACCTCTGTGATTAAATTAGTGCGTAGCAAATAGTCTGCCAGCTTTGAAAGGTGACAGACTTAAATGCGCTGGTTTCCAGACAAAGGATACTATTGAGCTAGAACGTTGTAAACAGATATGAATTAAGTACCTCTTATGCCTGATGAGGATATAACCTTAAGAGCCTCTTAAGTTTTGGATTTGAGAATTTGATGATGTCACATGCACACACTCTATTGTAATATTATTATAGCACGAATCTCACCCAATTTATGGCACCTTTTAGCTCACTTAATTCTTAGTTATTATTAATAGTCTTTATTATGCATTATTTATTTTTTACACTAATTCTTTATAATTTTCTTCTGCTTAGGTTATGCCCCAGCTGCTCAACCACTTGCAAGTGGACAGCATCGAGGAGAGCGTGGACTGGGGCACATTAGTTGTCTTCACTTGTTCACAAAGTTGCGGTGATGGCACTTCATATCTGACAGAGTTCCTATGGAAACAAAATTTTGCTGACACAGGCATACCAACTACAGCCTTCGAAACCTAATAAGGATGTCAAATTGATTTTACTGTTGCATTTGATACATGTATTTGGTAGACTGCATAAGTTTCTGAAATAATTTATATATGAACAACATTCATTACACATATTACAAATTCACCAGAGAATGAACACTAGTACAGTCAAGAGGGAATGCCTTGTCACACACTGTGTGACCATTAAAATGATTAAGTCTAAGGTCAAAGGCCTTATTTCCATTGCATGGTTACCAGGATAATACTAACTGAATATTGTTACTGTGGTAATGTTTTACAAGTTAAATTATTTTTACGAGCAGTGTTAGACAAGCAACTAGCAGGTAGGGCAGTTCGTAACAAGTCATCATTTTAATTTGTTATTTATTTGGTCACTCCTATCACCTCTATTGGCTGTTAACAAACATCAGGTGGCAGAAAAAAGCAATTCTTTCCCTGAAACAAACAATCATATATCATATATCAGCAACATGAACCTGCTGAGAAAGAATTTGTTGAGAGACAAAAGGCATACAGCTGTAGGATGGTACCAGGACTTTAATCTAGGAGACCCCAGGGTTCAAGCCTTCCAGGACCCTGCCACCTCAATGGCGCTAGATGATACAAGTACAGCAATCAAGACGAGATCTACAAAATGAGCCTGTCACAGTGCTTTTACAGTCTTGCATTGAAATATACATGATTGTGAGCAAAATACTGCAGCTGTACTTACTGGGTCTGATCTGTACAACTCTTTCAAAATATTCAGGTGGGAGAAACCCTTGTTCATTCCCAGGGCAGAGAATCACATTGTTGGATGATCTGTAAAACTTGAAGCCATCTGAGCAGAAAGAAAAGTCACAGAGTTGAAAGATATTCTTTATAGTAGCTGTGTCATTATTAGATGTACATACTAAATGATCACATCCACCTCTTCCAGACCAATAAATAATGAAAAGAAAAGAAACATTTTACTCATTAAGTGATGCTGTTTTCTAGCTACTATGTAAGAGCCACACTACTATAAAGCAACTGCATAAAATCCTGAAAATTAATAATACTGTTTGTACTGTTATGAGAAATCTTTAAATTATAATCAAAATGAAAACTATATTTTTAAAATGCTAGCTATTAAACTTTAAGTTACTTACCATTAAGGGCCTTTTTGAGATTAATAAACACTACAACTTCACAGCTCGATCGCATTCCTGGGGTTAAGATAAAAATAAAGTATGTACAGGGTAAACTGTGATAGACTAGAAAATTGATTCCAATCCAGAGGATGGAACCTATAGTTCAGGGCCGGGTTGTTCAAAGCTCAATAGACCTCTTATGCTTAGACGTTTTGTTGCCCCATTTCAGACCATGTGATGATACTCTTGAGAAATATTGCTTTCAAATTTTCAAATAGTCCTGTGTATATGAATGAATAATTTTTACATGGATAAAAGAATAATTCTCAAGAGAATATCACGTGATCTGAAATGGAAAAACAAACCACCCAAGCTAAAGAGGTCTATTAAGCTAACCTAGAGTTAGCGAGAATTTTGATTTCAGTTTTGTAACCTTTTGGTGAGGTGTCCTGTTTAAATTGTTTGCCATTCAGTTTTGAACTGTAGTAACCTCAAACTCAGCACTAAACATTAGAGGTGAAAACAAAAAACAAGAAAAACTAATGCTTCAGTTGATGTTTAATCCTGGGTTAATGTTAAACCAGCTTTTGAACAACCCAGCCCAGTAGTACATACATGTATCACCAGTCACTTTGTGCTTTTGAAACTGATCATGCAACATACAAAAATGTCATGTCTTGTTACCCGGAGTGAGGCTGCTCACATTTCAAGCTATATGGTTATGTGCTGCTGTGAAGGGAATGGTTTTCAGGGGGTTTAGTCTGGGACAGGGTATAGAAATCAGACAGTTTAATTTTGTCTCGAATAGGGTATGGTGTACTGAAAAAGTGGCCAGTGATTAAATAATTTAGAGTAGAACAGGTTTCTTTACCTGGGGCTCTATAATACTGGTAGAAATTGAAACTCAAAAGTTGCTTTGCAAGATCTTGGCTTAGTTAGTGTGTTAGACTGCAACAGACATAAAGTTCCTGAATAGATAATAGCTCCATGTAGTCTGGGGTAGGGTAGGAGTTTTGGTGCCCAGTCTAGAAAGGGTTTAAAAATCAAGCTGATCATGGCTTAGTATGTCATGAGGGTTTTAGTGTGTCTGTGGCACACCCCTACCCCTACAGAGTACCCTCAGAGGTCCTATATAGCCCAGGGTGAGTGAATTGTTCTTTACACCCCAAGATGTTTAAAATGAATTAAAGGATTCTGATCTTACCACTAATGACGCCTTTTTCTCCAGGCTCTCCGGGTGCAAAATGAATGTGATTTCTGCTCATTCTTGACAAACCCTGAGCAGAAAAGAGCCATATCAAACATTGATAATCACAGGTGCTTACATACGGAACAGTATTTATACTCAACTTAGTCTGAGCATTACTGCAATTCAGAATTATCTAGTATGTGATGCAGTACCTACCTTAGTTTTTATTGGTTCCCAACAGTCAAGATAAGTGCCATGTACAACTGTAGGTGCTTCAGAATGGTCTGTAATGGGTTCCAACTCAAGATCGTCTACCTACATGTACAATTATGCATGACAATATAATGACTTGTCATCCATAGCAACAAATAATCAGGGTGCTATGTAGAACCAGATTATTGAACCTGTCTGATTAAACAATTAATTATGTCTCTTCCAACAATCAGAAATATGGAATTTTCATTTGGGGTTGAATTTCATCTGGGAGATTTACCAAGCATGCTGTCACAAAAGGACATGTCACCTGATAGATCACATTTGTGAGATAAAAAAAATCTTACTGCACACCCCTTATATTGTGTTTGCCTGTCCAAGGACATTGTACATACCAATTCTTCATGACTGTTGACAAACTACACACAAGTCCTAGCTAGCAGCCACAGTCGTCATGGCAAAACTTCAGTTTCAATAGGCTGGACTTCTATAACACTATTAACAAAAAATTCTTTTCCCTTGACTCTTAAGACATTTTCCACTCAGGTTTATTTACCAAGTTGTCAAAACGACAGACACTGCTTGATATTTTCAGAACCATTCTCACCCTTATGATCATACTGGATGAAATAATGTGCATGCCTTAGTTACCGTTGTGGGAGGCGCGGTGGCCTCATGGTTAGTGCGCTCGTCTCTGGATCGAGTGGTCCGGGTTCGAGCCCTGGCCTGGGACATTGTGTTGTGTTCTTGGGCAAGACACTTTACTCTCACAGTGCCCCTCTCCACCCAGGTGTATAAATGGGTACCGGCGAATTTAATGCTGGGGGGTAACCCTGCGATGGACTAGCATCCCATTCAGGGGGGAGTAGAAATACTCTCAGTCGCTTCATGCTAAGGAAACCGGGATAAGCTCCGGCCTGATGGGCCACTTGGCTCGTATGCAGACTTTACCTTAGTTACCGTATCTAGGTAGATTAAGGTATCTAAGTATCGTCAGAACTTAAGCACTCACATTGGTATCAAAAACAATTATTAAATGTCTTGTATAATGCTAACCTACTGACCTCCATAGTGTGCCCTTGATTAGCTCTGATTTGAAGCCTGTCTGTTGCTGGATCATTTCTCAGAGCAAAGCGTTTCTTATCATTCTCAGCTACAACTTTTTTGATATCATCCTCTGAATATCTCTGGAACTGTCGTAGTTTTAAAACATCATCCACAAAAATGAAACCTATGCAAAAACACTAAATGTAAGCACCCTATTTGACATGCACTCACCACAATGTAAGAATGCAATCATAGTCCTGTTATAAAATTAATAAGCTTTTTTCTTTCTTTAGTTACCTTGTGCTATTTCTAGTCCTTCTTTAGCTGCACCATGCCGTAGAATGTAAGAAAGAGCTTTGGACAGCTGAATATCGTGGTTGCTCTGCAAGACATTGACATTAGCTGTCTCACATTCAATAACTTGTGTAGTCCAAGAAAATCTCCGTACCTCCCATACAGTTGACCCTCCTCTGCAAATTCCAATTAAGCTTTATACATTTCTTTAAAATAAAAGTGTTTTAGTCTTAGAGAACCCCGGGAGGCAGGGGGTACTTGGGTCAATTTTAGCAGGTATGTGCCGCTGGCCTCTCAGAGCCCCTACCCCATTATAGTCTATTCTGTGGACAATTATAGACTAGTCCATCTTAGTCACTTTTTGGCAAATATGTAACTTGAACGCGATCCCAACTTAGTCACTTTATCTTTATGTATGTATCTTATATTGAATAAAGAACACTTTACTTTTCACTTAAAGTACAAACATTCTGGAATGTTTGCTAACTGTAAATATGAAGAACTACCTTACCCCAAAAATCAGAAAATGTGGTACCCCATTCTGACTAGTAACACTATAGATCATTTTCACTGTCATGCAATAAAAAAATATATCAAAAACTATCCAGTGCAAAAAGCTAAGAAATTGTGATGTTATAGAAGATAAAGAAATAAGGCACTTGTCCAAGTTTTAGACCTGTGGGTTTCCCCAAACTTCAGAAATTCATCGAAATATTTTGCAGAAATTTACAGAGCCCAGTATGAAAACGCCATATTGGTGTACCTCAGTGGTACACCAATATGGCGGCCAGAAAATAGTGTAAACATCTGGAACTTTCTTTGACTACCAGTAGGCTAGGCGACTGATTATCAGTACTGAAACAGCAAGCATTTACGATACGCACTTTCCGAATGCTCTAACTCATAACAGGGGTCAAAATCACAAGATAAGTATATATTATTTCTCCGTAATTATTGTTTGCACGACCCCACCGGCAATGCTGATCTTTTTATCGTGTTAAAATAAAGTTATTACTTACTTACTTACTTACTTTAGTGAACAACAAACTCGATCATAGCCTTGTGTCACGCACCTACATAATACAGATTCAAAATGCTCTGGTTTCCAAACGAAGCACGCTATTGAGCTATAAAATTGTAAACAATGTGAAGAGTGATCATCGCAGTAAATTTTCCAATTTAAGCAATTGGAAAGAAGAAGCCTGAAAAAAATCAGGGCTTCTAACGGGATTCGAACCTGTGACCTCCGCGACACCTCCAGAGGTCACGGGTTCGAATCCCATTGAAGCCCTGATTTTTTTCAGGCTTCTTCTTTCCAATTGCTTGAATTGGAAAATTTACTGCGATGATCACACTTCACATTCATCTACATCCGCAGTACAAATATGAATTATTTCATATATACTACACAAAATTGTGAACAGATGTAGATATGCCGCCTCTTATGCCTGATGAAGATAAAACCTTTGGTGGATCTTTAGTTTTAGATTTTGGAAAGTGATGAAGTCATGTGAAAACGATCTATTGAAATAGTCAAAACAGTCGTGAAAATGCGACCCCATCCAGTGGCACATCCCCATTAACCTCTTATAAGGAAGTGCCCCCCCCGGAGAGAACCCCCATCCTCCAGACAATTGTGATCCCCTCTATGGGGGGAGTAAAGAATATTCTGGAATTTCATTATAATATTACAATTATTACAGTTAGCTGACAGCATCATGATGACTTTTTCCACTGACCTCTGCCTGATTTGGAGCAAAATTGAATATTATCATGTCAGTAAAGAAAACTTACTCTTTGTTAGCCCTTAATTTTATTTTTGTATCCCAAGCTAGTCCTGTTGAGATAAGACTAATGCCTCTTGGTGAAAAGAAATAATTTCTCTTTTTCAGGGAACATGTTGTATGCACAGTATAATGTGGTTTATAAACAACATCCACATATTGGCCCCCTGGTTGATAATGGGTGTGACCCACACCCTACCCAGCCCCCAACAACTTGCTCCTGGCATGGGAGATGACACCCCAGGAGGAATTACTCTGTAAATCTTTGGGTGGGGGTGTCCCGCTAGGACGCTGAAACCTTAACGCAATACTAGGCCATCATAAGCCTGATTTTACAACCCTATTCTATACCTAGATCCCTCCCTGCCCCCAGGCCGGAGGTGACCAACTAAGGCCCTCAGCAGATTCTCCATCAAATTTGCAGTCGCTCGACTAATAAACCTAGATTGGTTCACTGAAACTTGCGAGCTAAACCATATACTTTTAAGCTAAAAAAGAGCTCGATTTGTAATAATTTTATTGTATCCTTACGAAAGGCCTGTTGTGCCCTGTTCGGGAACTCGACCACGGGCCAGTTTACAGGTTTTAGCTTACCTTTTGCGAGTTTTTCGCGCTAGCGGCACCTTGCTGACTTCTTCTACCGCTCATTCTACTTCTACGTCTTTCAGGTACCGAAAATGAAACTGTATAGAATCTACTTGTAGCAAGTAATGCTTGTTATTACGGTTCCGATGAAATGCTGATTGCACCTTGATTGCACCATGCATCACCTGTCACAGCATCGGCACCGCCATTTACTTCGCACCAGACTCTCACTGCCCAGTACATTGGTAACACAACGTTCCAGCCGTTCCGGGATATCCGGCGCGAGGAGAGTTGCGTCACGCTTGGCAAAAAAAAATTGGCCAATTGATGCATAAAAAAACAACAACATAACTTTGTACGCAGTAATTGTAAACACATTTCATTTTTATGTCAACAGGAGAACAATACTCTCCTCTTTCTATTTAACGTTAACGCCCCGTCCACAGAAATCCAGGTTTTTTTGTTTTTTTTTTGATAAGTTAAAAGTTTCTTCCATGGGCAACCTTAGACTTCAAAAAACTTAAAGTGGTTGCATCGTGCTTTCACAGAAAAATCTGGTAACGATGCTCCATATATTCAGTAAAGCCTCTACCAGGACGTCTTGCGTAGACATTGTGACACGGAAAGTCAATGACGGGGAAGTGGGTAATTCGAGTACACGTGCAACGGGGTATCATATTCTTCGCAAAAAACGGTAGATTGATCCCCACGGCGAAGAGAAGAAAAAAATTAAATAAAACAGCAATGGAATTAAAACAAGTATCATATTCTTTACGCTGAGAAGACTGGGTCGGAATTGTTTTACCAATAATTATGGCGGATGATCGGTCAGGTAGCGTGTGTGACGTTTCTTTCGAGGCCGAGATCAGGTTTGTGTTATCGATTGATCATCGATTGACCGATACCAATCAATACCAATTAACTAATTTTATCGATTGATTTCGATTGGTTTTCCGATCATCGATTTCCATCGATCGGATATCCCGGGTAAATACCTCTAAGAAGAGAATTTAACCAGGGACATTTGCCTCAGTCATATTTATTTCATGGACATTGCCTTGGGGAAGGGGTGATACTAGCCTGCGAACAGGCTCCCGGTTCGGTTGGGTTTAGGGCGACATAGCCGAGTGTAGTCTAGGGCGAGCGGGACGAGCCGAGAGCGGTCTGGTGAGGAGGCTCGCGGAGTCACGACGCTCCAACTCCCACTCGCTCGCCGAATTCTTTTTTTCGACCTCGCTGGGAGCCTGTTCGCAGGCTAGGGTGATACAAAACCCGGACGCGAGAGAGCGGCGGAAATTGAACCTACAATAGCTTCGACCCTATTCTCTTGTCTTACTCTGCTTCTTTGATAAAGTCCAAAAACGGAAAGATGAGGGCGTCCGGGGACAACAGTCATGATAGCATTGTTCTTGTCTTAGTATAATCGTGTAGTTTGTTTGTTTCGT
>JAHPZR010007184.1:0-42500 GCA_019787425.1 Platygyra sinensis | reverse complement strand
CTGTACTCATGGACACGCTCGATTGGAATTCCTAAACGGAAGAAAGGAAGGAGGTTTTCAAACTTCCCTGCTTCCTGTTGTGCATCTTGAAAAGTTTAGCCTAATTTTCAAGTTTTTAATCCGTGTCAATCTTCTCCATCCGTAACCATCCTTCTTCCTTCATGGTTTATTATTATCTCTTAGGTGTTGTTTCTAAAACTTACAGATAATTCTGTACGCGGCCGAGATAATTCAAAATAATTGTTGCGCCTGAGGTCTTTCAAACAGCAGCTTCTTTCGACAAACCTGTTTCTTTCTCTGTGTTTTGCAAGGCTGCTACAATAGCGCCCATGCTGGGCTGTGACGTCATACCAGACAAGGAATCGACAGCAACGTCCACCACATCAGCCCCAGCCTCCGCCGCGGCCAGCATGGAGGCTACGCCTGCTCCAGCAGTATCATGGGTATGCACGTGAATAGGCATCTTGGGGAACTGGGCCCGAAGAGACCCAATCAGTAGCGTCGCAGCACTGGGTTTCAACACACCAGCCATGTCCTACAATAAAGAACAGATCAGTCAGGGACTAATTAAGTTGTCATTTGTATGGTTATTAAAAAGTTGTAATTTGTATGCTTATGAAAAGATTCTGCCTACATGCTTAGAACTGAAGTGACCACGTTTTCTTTCAAACCTAGACAGCTTTAAACAAACCACGACGGCAATGGCAACTAGAACGCCACCAAAAAAAGGCTTCATGTGAAGAACAATAGCCACGCGCGTACGTTTTAAGTTTTGAACATTGCCTAGCCGTCCTCTGCAAAACAACAACGTAAAATGACCAAGTTCTCCGTATCTTAGAGAACCCGACCGAAAGTTGTTAATTTTTCGTAATTTTATTTGGAATTGGACGCTGGCGAAACATATTTAGCTTGGGGAAGTTCCGAGATCAAAGATCGTACTGTACAGATCTCGACAATTGCCATACTCAAGGGTAAAATATAAACTTATTTTCACTGGGCGTTGACCTCGTCGTCATTGCTTAAGGTGGCTCAAAACAGTTTCCAGCACATTCCAAGACTTAGATTTTGATGTGTCATTATAACCTCTCTTTATCAATTGATACCACAATCATGGTATCAAAAAAGTGCCCAATCTTTGGTGAATACGTTGGTATTATTTTCGCCACACAATAGGTTACCATAGCAACACCATGACCTGCTAAAAACACCCTTAACTTCAGCTTTAAGCATGTATATTTCAAAAACGGCACGGTGAAATTTTTTCTTATTACAGAAGTTTGATAAGCAAGATAAGATGCAACTTTTGGCAAAGTTTTAAAACATTCTGTACAACAACAACAACAACAACAACAACAATGGGGTTCAGAGCCACTTTAACTTTTCGAAAATTTAAGGTGGCTCTGAACCCCATGTACAGAATGTTTTAAAACTTTGCCAAAAGTTGCATCTTATCTTGCTTATCAAACTTCTGTAATAAGAAAAAATTTCACCGTGCCGTTTTTGAAATATACGCGCTTAAAGCTGAAATTAAGGGTGTTTTTAGCAGGTCATGGTGTTGCTATGGTAACCTATTGTGTCACAAAAATAATACCAACGTGTTCATCAGTGATTGAGCAGTTTTTTGATACCATGATTGTAACATCAATTGATAAAGAGTGGTAATTATGACCCATCAAAATCTACGTCTTGGAAAGTGCTAAAAACTGTTTTGAGCCACCTTAAGAGGACGGCTAGGAAATGTATCAAGGAATCCAACGCACGTGCACAACCATTGTTCTGCTCATTAAATTTTTTGTTTAGAGAGGTTGCCGTTGCCGTTGCCGTTACTGTTGTGGTTTTCCTAAACTTCCTCCTGTCATGAAAAAATCTTGATGTAATTTGATTGCTTTACCTTGATACAGAGCACATGAGTGCCGGCTCTAACCAGTTCTGACGCAAGATTCATGTAGTACTCAATGTTGTATTTAGTCTTGTATGGATTAGACACGTCTCCGGTGTATGAGATAGCAGCTTCAACGACTCCACCGGCCTGGCCGGATGCTTCAATACCCAGCTAATAAAACAAAAAGAAAAGGCAGTTAAGGAGGGAGAACAATACCGTTAGCTGTCACATGTTAAAGTGGAAGATTACTATTTCAAGGGACAATTAGCCATTTAGTGATTGTCCCAAAAACTAACTAAAAATTCGTCGCAGTTTTGATTAATTTTGGTGATCTAAAGTGAAAAATCTGGCTCTTGTTAAGCCGCGAACTCTTTTCCGTTCTCATCAACTATACCGTGCCCACTCACATCGATTCTCGAGCGTTTTCGTTGAAGATAAACTCGCTTAAATTTTCACAAGACTCTACATTACCTGTAAGTTAGGAGATAATTCAGAGAGTCAAACACTCTGAAGATGTCCATGCCATTCTGGTGTGCTTTCTCGCAAAACTTAAACACCACATTATCAGGGTAACTGGTGTACCCCACAGCATTGGCGCCTCTGAGGAGCATCTGGAAAGGAATGTTGGGAACCGCTTCGCGCAGCTGCGACAAACGCTCCCAAGGACACTCATAGAGGAAACGAAGGGCCACGTCAAATGTGGCGCCTGAAAGTGAAAAGGATTTGCTGGTTATTTCATGTTATGTGAAATAGAAACAATATTCACGGCGTTCCCGAATTTATCCGAAGATTACGAGAGGCCTCACGGATATTAACTAATTATTCGCCGAAGGTGAAGCAATTATTGCGAAAGCGTTTCCTATCTTACAACAAGAACGCTACAATCCTAATCTATGCCCTCAGAATGTGGCAGAGTTCTAAATGCTATTCGGCTTACCCTAAGGAAATCCGCTCTTAATCCAGTCAAGGGTTTTAAGGACGTATGGATTCATAGTATTTTATTTTATTCCAAGCAAGGTGGAATATTTTCTTTACATTCCCTAACGATGCCGTAAATCGGCGAGAGATTGACAAATACATCAGCTCAAGGATTTAATCGAGTCGTTCACTTAATCAGACATGCTACTGAGGGACAACTTCTAGGGTTTTCTATCCACGCAATTTACTGAGAAAATACCTGTGGCTATCAAGATTTGGGAGCTACTGCCTGAATGCCAGATAAAAATATGGAAGCCATTTTATATCTCACCTCCCCAACATTCCAAGCTGTACGCATTAGCAAAATAATGCGACACAAAAGGCGCGACCTTCAGCATATCGTGAGTCCGCACTCGGGTGGCCAGCAGTGACTGATGGGCATCCCTGAAGGTTGTATCTGTCAGCAGAAGTCTGTCGCTTTTACGGACACAACTGGCAAAACCTTCAGGTCCTTGCTGCAGCAACACATCTCGCAGGCCACTGGGTCTCATAAAACCACACGAGCCAGAGTTTGATGCTTTGGGGATCTGGAACGACACAAGGTATGACGAAAATATAGCCAAAGTCTTCTCCTTTGCAAAAGCCACTTACTTAATCGTGTCACTGCCACAGCCAGTAACAGCTACATCTAACAAAACTATGAACTTTTGAGGAAGCTAGCGAGAAGAAATCACGTCTCGGTTAAAATCAAAACATCAGCTGACTTAACGGAAAACGGAAATTTAGATACGAACATGTATACATCTACCCTGAAAATAGAGTCTTTCGGACGGTTGAAAGGCATTGCGAATTTATTGAACTGCCATACGTTAAGGAAGTTCATGGTTCTAAAGTTTACACACGTATCAAAATACAAGCTGAAGGGGAGGGGGAGGGGGAGGGGGAGGGGGGAGGGGGAGGGTACATGTATAATGGTTCAGTCGAGTCAAGCCTTAGCCACGAAGAGCACTTAGCGATCTGTCAACTTGTAGTTTCATTTATGCAAAGGTTAATAAAACACCACCGTAGCGAGTATGTTAAGTTGATAATTTGAGCACTAATTCCTGGTTCCGCCGCTCGAAGCATAGCCTGCTTCGAGGCGTGCGGAACCAGGAATTAGTGCTCAAATTATCAACTTAACATACTCGCTACGGTGGTGTTTTATTAACCTTTGCATAAATGAAACTACAAGTTGACAGATCGCTAAGTGCTCTTCGTGGCTAAGGCTTGACTCGACTGAACCATTATACATGTACCCTCCCCCTCCCCCCTCCCCCTCCCCCTCCCCCTCCCCTTCAGCTTGTATTTTGATACGTGTGTAAACTTTAGAACCATGAACTTCCTTAACGTATGGCAGTTCAATAAATTCGCAATGCCTTTCAACCGTCCGAAAGACTCTATTTTCAGGGTAGATGTATACATGTTCGTATCTAAATTTCCGTTTTCCGTTAAGTCAGCTGATGTTTTGATTTTAACCGAGACGTGATTTCTTCTCGCTAGCTTCCTCAAAAGTTCATAGTTTTGTTAGATGTAGCTGTTACTGGCTGTGGCAGTGACACGATTAAGTAAGTGGCTTTTGCAAAGGAGAAGACTTTGGCTATATTTTCGTCATACCTTGTGTCGTTCCAGATCCCCAAAGCATCAAACTCTGGCTCGTGTGGTTTTATGAGACCCAGTGGCCTGCGAGATGTGTTGCTGCAGCAAGGACCTGAAGGTTTTGCCAGTTGTGTCCGTAAAAGCGACAGACTTCTGCTGACAGATACAACCTTCAGGGATGCCCATCAGTCACTGCTGGCCACCCGAGTGCGGACTCACGATATGCTGAAGGTCGCGCCTTTTGTGTCGCATTATTTTGCTAATGCGTACAGCTTGGAATGTTGGGGAGGTGAGATATAAAATGGCTTCCATATTTTTATCTGGCATTCAGGCAGTAGCTCCCAAATCTTGATAGCCACAGGTATTTTCTCAGTAAATTGCGTGGATAGAAAACCCTAGAAGTTGTCCCTCAGTAGCATGTCTGATTAAGTGAACGACTCGATTAAATCCTTGAGCTGATGTATTTGTCAATCTCTCGCCGATTTACGGCATCGTTAGGGAATGTAAAGAAAATATTCCACCTTGCTTGGAATAAAATAAAATACTATGAATCCATACGTCCTTAAAACCCTTGACTGGATTAAGAGCGGATTTCCTTAGGGTAAGCCGAATAGCATTTAGAACTCTGCCACATTCTGAGGGCATAGATTAGGATTGTAGCGTTCTTGTTGTAAGATAGGAAACGCTTTCGCAATAATTGCTTCACCTTCGGCGAATAATTAGTTAATATCCGTGAGGCCTCTCGTAATCTTCGGATAAATTCGGGAACGCCGTGAATATTGTTTCTATTTCACATAACATGAAATAACCAGCAAATCCTTTTCACTTTCA
Source organism: Platygyra sinensis (assembly GCA_019787425.1). Lineage (NCBI taxonomy): Eukaryota > Metazoa > Cnidaria > Anthozoa > Scleractinia > Merulinidae > Platygyra > Platygyra sinensis. The sequence continues at coordinate 37,234 of JAHPZR010007184.1, read as the reverse complement.
GGCGCCACATTTGACGTGGCCCTTCGTTTCCTCTATGAGTGTCCTTGGGAGCGTTTGTCGCAGCTGCGCGAAGCGGTTCCCAACATTCCTTTCCAGATGCTCCTCAGAGGCGCCAATGCTGTGGGGTACACCAGTTACCCTGATAATGTGGTGTTTAAGTTTTGCGAGAAAGCACACCAGAATGGCATGGACATCTTCAGAGTGTTTGACTCTCTGAATTATCTCCTAACTTACAGGTAATGTAGAGTCTTGTGAAAATTTAAGCGAGTTTATCTTCAACGAAAACGCTCGAGAATCGATGTGAGTGGGCACGGTATAGTTGATGAGAACGGAAAAGAGTTCGCGGCTTAACAAGAGCCAGATTTTTCACTTTAGATCACCAAAATTAATCAAAACTGCGACGAATTTTTAGTTAGTTTTTGGGACAATCACTAAATGGCTAATTGTCCCTTGAAATAGTAATCTTCCACTTTAACATGTGACAGCTAACGGTATTGTTCTCCCTCCTTAACTGCCTTTTCTTTTTGTTTTATTAGCTGGGTATTGAAGCATCCGGCCAGGCCGGTGGAGTCGTTGAAGCTGCTATCTCATACACCGGAGACGTGTCTAATCCATACAAGACTAAATACAACATTGAGTACTACATGAATCTTGCGTCAGAACTGGTTAGAGCCGGCACTCATGTGCTCTGTATCAAGGTAAAGCAATCAAATTACATCAAGATTTTTTCATGACAGGAGGAAGTTTAGGAAAACCACAACAGTAACGGCAACGGCAACGGCAACCTCTCTAAACAAAAAATTTAATGAGCAGAACAATGGTTGTGCACGTGCGTTGGATTCCTTGATACATTTCCTAGCCGTCCTCTTAAGGTGGCTCAAAACAGTTTTTAGCACTTTCCAAGACGTAGATTTTGATGGGTCATAATTACCACTCTTTATCAATTGATGTTACAATCATGGTATCAAAAAACTGCTCAATCACTGATGAACACGTTGGTATTATTTTTGTGACACAATAGGTTACCATAGCAACACCATGACCTGCTAAAAACACCCTTAATTTCAGCTTTAAGCGCGTATATTTCAAAAACGGCACGGTGAAATTTTTTCTTATTACAGAAGTTTGATAAGCAGGATAAGATGCAACTTTTGGCAAAGTTTTAAAACATTCTGTACATGGGGTTCAGAGCCACCTTAAATTTTCGAAAAGTTAAAGTGGCTCTGAACCCCATTGTTGTTGTTGTTGTTGTTGTTGTTGTACAGAATGTTTTAAAACTTTGCCAAAAGTTGCATCTTATCTTGCTTATCAAACTTCTGTAATAAGAAAAAATTTCACCGTGCCGTTTTTGAAATATACATGCTTAAAGCTGAAGTTAAGGGTGTTTTTAGCAGGTCATGGTGTTGCTATGGTAACCTATTGTGTGGCGAAAATAATACCAACGTATTCACCAAAGATTGGGCACTTTTTTGATACCATGATTGTGGTATCAATTGATAAAGAGAGGTTATAATGACACATCAAAATCTAAGTCTTGGAATGTGCTGGAAACTGTTTTGAGCCACCTTAAGCAATGACGACGAGGTCAACGCCCAGTGAAAATAAGTTTATATTTTACCCTTGAGTATGGCAATTGTCGAGATCTGTACAGTACGATCTTTGATCTCGGAACTTCCCCAAGCTAAATATGTTTCGCCAGCGTCCAATTCCAAATAAAATTACGAAAAATTAACAACTTTCGGTCGGGTTCTCTAAGATACGGAGAACTTGGTCATTTTACGTTGTTGTTTTGCAGAGGACGGCTAGGCAATGTTCAAAACTTAAAACGTACGCGCGTGGCTATTGTTCTTCACATGAAGCCTTTTTTTGGTGGCGTTCTAGTTGCCATTGCCGTCGTGGTTTGTTTAAAGCTGTCTAGGTTTGAAAGAAAACGTGGTCACTTCAGTTCTAAGCATGTAGGCAGAATCTTTTCATAAGCATACAAATTACAACTTTTTAATAACCATACAAATGACAACTTAATTAGTCCCTGACTGATCTGTTCTTTATTGTAGGACATGGCTGGTGTGTTGAAACCCAGTGCTGCGACGCTACTGATTGGGTCTCTTCGGGCCCAGTTCCCCAAGATGCCTATTCACGTGCATACCCATGATACTGCTGGAGCAGGCGTAGCCTCCATGCTGGCCGCGGCGGAGGCTGGGGCTGATGTGGTGGACGTTGCTGTCGATTCCTTGTCTGGTATGACGTCACAGCCCAGCATGGGCGCTATTGTAGCAGCCTTGCAAAACACAGAGAAAGAAACAGGTTTGTCGAAAGAAGCTGCTGTTTGAAAGACCTCAGGCGCAACAATTATTTTGAATTATCTCGGCCGCGTACAGAATTATCTGTAAGTTTTAGAAACAACACCTAAGAGATAATAATAAACCATGAAGGAAGAAGGATGGTTACGGATGGAGAAGATTGACACGGATTAAAAACTTGAAAATTAGGCTAAACTTTTCAAGATGCACAACAGGAAGCAGGGAAGTTTGAAAACCTCCTTCCTTTCTTCCGTTTAGGAATTCCAATCGAGCGTGTCCATGAGTACAGCGAGTACTGGGAACGAGCCAGGCAGCTGTACGCGCCATTTGAGAGCACAGTGACAATGAAGACTGGTAATGCTGACGTGTATGAGAATGAGATCCCTGGTGGACAGTATACCAACCTACACTTCCAGGCCTACTCACTTGGACTGGCTGATCAGTTTTCTGAAGTCAAGAAGAAGTATGCCATGGCTAATGACCTGCTGGGCGATGTAGTCAAGGTAAGAACGAACCTTACACTCCCCCTCTCTCTTAAACTTTTTGACCATGATGATCGCATGGAGTGTTTTCACATGACGGCAGCTGTTTCAAGACAATGAAACGGCAGGCATTTTGGTGTCACTTGCTTCTGAACTGCTTCCGGCTGGAGGGACTGACCGCGGCATGAAGGGCCAAGAAGAAACTAGCTGAGAGTTAAGTGGTCGAAGGGGGGGGGGATGTGGTGTTTTGCTGGAGGAGGGAAATCTTTCATCGCCCCATCTTCAACTGTTTCTTAATGGAGAGCCTGTTCAGTCAGGCTATGGTGTCCTAAACCAAGCCTTATGGGAGTTGAACTCTTTGTTCAAAATAAATTCACATGGCTGCTGTCTACGTGGGTGTAAACACGCTATCCAAAAATTAACAGTAGTAGTTTTTGTCCTCAGGTGACTCCGACCTCTAAAGTTGTAGGTGATTTGGCGCAGTTTATGGTGCAGAATAAGCTGGATGACCGTGACGTGCTCATGAAGGCTGAGGAACTGGACTTCCCTTCATCTGTAGTCGAGTTCATGCAAGGCTACTTGGGACAACCACATGGCGGTTTCCCAGAGCCGCTTAGAACCAAGGTCAGTGAAGTAATGTGGATTAAGGCTGCACTTCATTTCGAGAATTCACGATTGGGTCTCGCAGATTACAGAGACTCGTCGGGAAATGAATAGTTGCCATGACAACAACGTATTTTTACTGCTCGCACTTAAAACTCTTACTCTGTACAATAGAAAATAACCTGTTTTAGATTTCCTTGTCGAGACTCATGAACGTACCACAATATTCAAGTAACACTTAAGCTGGAAGACCAAAGTGTAGAACAGAACTTTGCACTTGATTAAGATTTTTCTGCGTTATTCCAAATTGCGTGTTCAATCGGACGGAAAATCAAAGCAGTGAAAGTCATTGCATAGGAGTCTGTTGGTTTCCTTGATTTCGCTTTAGTCCGAGATATATAAAACGCTAGCATGTAACCCGTGAGAAAAGTTGCGTTGTAGGTTTGTACTTTATTGGCTGGACACACGAAGCACAAAGGAAATAAACGGCTGTAACAAGTCTTCAACCCCGAAGATCTTGATGATGGTCGCGCTGGGGGAGGTCGTGAGTTCGAATCCCGGCCGGACCAACACTCAGGCTCTTAAAATAACAAAGGAGAAAGTTCTATTATTGCAATGTCATCTGCAAATGATTAGACTTTCAAGTCTTCATCTCAACGCCTCTCGATTCTGTGGATTTTAATCATGTCCGCTTCATCCTACTTTTCCAGATGTTGAAGGGCCGTCCAACTATTGATGGCAGACCAGGTGAATCCTTGGAACCACTTGACTTTGATGCCCTGAAGGCGAAACTACAGGAAGAGTATGGTGAGACTCTAAACCTTAGATTATAATAATTAATATTTCATTGACAACTCCCCTTTGGGGCTTTTCAGGACCTTAGACGCTAAGTGGACAAATCTCTACATTTTAATGGTATTCATTTTACTGTCAATTTGGAAACAAAGAAAACTTGAAAATAGTTCTTGTCTAGTTGGTCTTCGAATTTTATTGGGCGGGTTCATCACGTTGTTGTTTTTTTTTTTTGTCGTTAGAAAAATAGAGAACTAAAACGTCTTCATCATATTGGCGTTCGGCGTACGTAGTCTGTTCTTAAGAAGAGGCTACTATGAAACTGAATTTCAAATAGTCTTTCTCGTGTCCATTTTGCTTCAATTTTTTCTAAATTCTTTTGCGACAAATACCTTGTTAATGCGTTTTCACACAAACTCCCCCCTCCTTGCCCCCGTTGAACACCAACGCCAGTTCGTTAAACCGGATTTCTCAACAAGTCGTTTGACGATACGAGTTCTCACGCCAGTCTTGAATTCAAACCAAATCACATCACTCTGCGACTCGACTCTCAAGTAATAAGACCTCCTACAGAATGTTGCGCAAACTCGAATGTTGATCTTGGTTCACAGGTGAGGGTGCCATCCGAGATGAAGACGTGCTTAGCGCTGCTCTGTATCCCAAAGTGTTCAATGATTATATGGTGTTTCGGGACGAGTTTGGTCCGGTCGATGGGCTACCAACCAGGCTCTTCTTCACTGGCCCTGAGATCGGCGAGGAGTTCCAGGTGGCAATCGAACCTGGTAAAGTGTTGAACATCAAAGTTTTGGCTATCAGTAATTTACACCCCAATGGGCAGAGAGAAGTTTTCTGCGAGATGAACGGGCAGCTGAGGACGGTGATGGTGGAGGACAAGTCTGTAACTAAGGTATTTACTTTAACGAACGCTTTGTAGCTCACACGCTTTGGAAAGAAGTATAGAGCGGTTTTTAATGGAGCATCGTAGAACTAAAACCAAAGTTATAACTCCACCCAGTCACAAAAACACAAACAATGCAGTGAAGCAATGAAGATTCGAAGTTAGTACATGCATCTGACGCAAAGCGCGGGAAAATGCGTGCTAGCGGGTCATGGGCGTTCTTCTGATTGCATAGTGGCTAGGGGCCCTTTTCTCGAAAGACCTGGTTTAACAGGCGCGAAATCATTATTTTGAAATCGAAGTCTCAACAAAATTAGGGTGTGTTCTGACCTCTAATAAAGCCCATTTTGTTTCTTTAGCTGATAACTTTACTGTACAATTTTCAAACCTTTTGAAACTCCCATCTGGAATAGAGAACAAAACAGCTTAACGGGGCCGGTAATTACCAGGAGCTTCGAGAAACGAACCCCAGGGCCGACTAGTCAGAAAAACAACTATGATCATTAGGCAATGTCCATAAAAAAAAATTGACTGAGACAATGTATATATGTTATTCACCGGCCGGGAGGTCCGTATTGGGAAAAACTGTGCCCGAGGTCTCGCCGTACTCGAGACAGAGGGCTCAGTTTTTCCCAATACGGACCGACCAAGGCCGGTGAATAACTTTTTTATTTATTTCTAAATTCTAAATTATGAATCGAAAATACAGACGCACTGCGTTGTTCTCTTTATCCTCTTCGTTTGGGTAATAAAATTCGCTTTCATTGTGATAGCTTTCGTCAGAATCCATTGTTTTTTTATGAGAAAGTTGAACAATAACACTGCTCTATTGCAAAAAACAATTAAGACAATTTGAAACTTCGCTCTTTCAATTCGCAGCTTCACTCTGCGCTTAGCGTAGTTGGTTACCATGACCGTGGTCAGGAGATAGGAAAATACTGCCCGCTCCCGGAACCAATCAGATTGCAGGATTCTCAGGATACCGCCCGCTCATGATCAAAGAAATAAATAATTATGTTTAAATTCAATTGCATTAGGTATTTTTCAGCTTTTTTGCTTTCCCTTTCAAATAAGAAACTACAGAAACGAAAACAAAAAAATGACCGAGGTTGGTTCCTGGGCTTTTCTCGTACTGTCTCGTTCGGCCCTGTTTGCGGGATTTTTTTAAGCCAATCTTGTGGTGTAGTAATGCTGAACTAATACGTTTTCGACACTCAAGCGAAAATACTGAAACTTTTGGTATGTGTTTCATATATCACCTCGTCTTTGACTCGTTCTCTTTTCAAATTCCTCAGACACTCGCGCGACATCCCAAGGCGGACAAGTCGGTCAAAGGCTCCGTGGGAGCCCCCATGCCGGGAAAAGTAGTCGGCATCCGAGTCAAGGAGAAGGAGGTCGTGAAGAAGGGTTCCCCCCTGGTCGTGCTCAGCGCCATGAAGATGGAGACCAATGTGAGTGCTCCGATCGATGGCACTGTCACTAAGATCTCCGTCAAATTGAACCAGACCTTAGAAGCAGGAGACCTGTTGGTAGACATCGAACCTCTAAGTTGATTCCAGTGTATATCGCTAGTGTAGGCCGATCGTAGTCATTCGCCTCATCTTCGGAGAGCTTCGGAAGTTTGTGGTGATTTGTCGCTAGAAAGGAGAGTCAAGCTATATTTGCAGAATCGTCGGATGTGTATTCTAATGTAGGTTCAATTAGCATTTAAACAGTAGGGGAGGATTTTAGAGAGCGTTAAGAAGTTTTTGAGAGACTAAGTATGTGCCTTTTAAAAAATTTCTTTCAAATTTATTTTAACTAAGGTATGCAAACTCTGTGTTTTTCACTCAAAAGTGTCTTTCTGAATTTCACCTAATATATGGAATCTAGGTTTCGGGGTGTTAATAAATTATTATTTAAGTTCGTTTAATATACTGCAAAAAACACAATCATGAAAACAACACCCAAACCGAATTCACTGAATTATATTTTGAATTATTTTCTCAATAGTATAAATCTGTTAGCTTCGTAAGAGAAGATTCCTTTCTAAAGAGCAAAGTAGATAATCAATGCGACGTTATGAAAATCATGGCAAACTGAGCTGGAACAAATATTGTATAATTTATCGGCCATATATGAACGATATCTCAGACTACAGGACAGCTAGCTTTATTTCCATGTAGAATTAACTGTAGCGATGAAAAAAAAACCGAGTAATATTCATTAGGACTATAGCTCTTGAGATTCAGTTATTTTTTTAATGAGGTAAACATGTTGTAAATTGAATTTGTAACGTAACATCACTGGTAACTTAAGAAATAAAACATCTTGAGAATTCTCGGGACTGTCTTTTTCTATAGAGCCGTTACCTTCCCATATCTTATCGAAATAGTAGCAGAGAATTTGATAATATACCTTTCCACAAAGCTCATGCTCAATAGAGTGACTCACTGAAATAAACGGTTATGTCACATAACCCGTTGATGGCAGAGCTCAAGTTGAGCTCTGTCATCTTGCCGTACCTCAACAACAAAACGAAACAAACAAACTACACGATTATACTAAGACAAGAACAATGCTATCATGACTGTTGTCCCCGGACGCCCTCATCTTTCCGTTTTTGGACTTTATCAAAGAAGCAGAGTAAGACAAGAGAATAGGGTCGAAGCTATTGTAGGTTCAATTTCCGCCGCTCTCTCGCGTCCGGGTTTTGTATCACCCTAGCCTGCGAACAGGCTCCCAGCGAGGTCGAAAAAAAGAATTCGGCGAGCGAGTGGGAGTTGGAGCGTCGTGACTCCGCGAGCCTCCTCACCAGACCGCTCTCGGCTCGTCCCGCTCGCCCTAGACTACACTCGGCTATGTCGCCCTAAACCCAACCGAACCGGGAGCCTGTTCGCAGGCTAGTATCACCCCTTCCCCAAGGCAATGCCCATGAAATAAATATGACTGAGGCAAATGTCCCTGGTTAAATTCTCTTCTTAGAGGTATTTACCCGGGATATCCGATCGATGGAAATCGATGATCGGAAAACCAATCGAAATCAATCGATAAAATTAGTTAATTGGTATTGATTGGTATCGGTCAATCGATGATCAATCGATAACAGAACCTGATCTCGGCCTCGAAAGAAACGTCACACACGCTACCTGACCGATCATCCGCCATAATTATTGGTAAAACAATTCCGACCCAGTCTTCTCAGCGTAAAGAATATGATACTTGTTTTAATTCCATTGCTGTTTTATTTAATTTTTTTCTTCTCTTCGCCGTGGGGATTCAATCTACCGTTTTTTGCGAAGAATATGATACCCCGTTGCACGTGTACTCGAATTACCCACTTCCCCGTCATTGACTTTCCGTGTCACAATGTTACGCAAGACGTCCGGGTAGAGGCTTTACTGAATATATGAAAATATGAACTCAATAAATTGACCTTGCTCCCAATGTGTGGCTTCATAGCTCAGTTGGTTGAGCATCGCACCGGTATCGCGGAGGTCATGGGTTCGAATCCCGTTGAAGCCCTGATTTTTTCAGGCTTCTTCTTTCCAATTGCTTAAATTGGAAAATTTACTGCGATGATCACTCTTCACATTCACCTACAACCGCAGTACAAATATGAGTTATTTCATATATACTTTACATAATTTCACTGCATGGGAAAATATGAACTCAATAAATTGAACTTGCTCCCAATGTGTGGCTTCATAGCTCAGTTGGTTGAGCATCGCACCGGTATCGCGGAGGTCATGGGTTCGAATCCCGTTGAAGCCCTGATTTTTTCAGGCTTCTTCTTTCCAATTGCTTAAATTGGAAAATTTACTGCGATGATCACTCTTCACATTCACCTACAACCGCAGTACAAATATGAGTTATTTCATATATACTTTACATAATTTTACTGCATGGGAAAATATGAACTCAATAAATTGAACTTGCTCCCAATGTGTGGCTTCATAGCTCAGTTGGTTGAGCATCGCACCGGTATCGCGGAGGTCATGGGTTCGAATCCCGTTGAAGCCCTGATTTTTTCAGGCTTCTTCTTTCCAATTGCTTAAATTGGAAAATTTACTGCGATGATCACTCTTCACATTCATATGGAGCATCGTTACCAGATTTTTCTGTGAAAGCACGATGCAACCACTTTAAGTTTTTTGAAGTCTAAGGTTGGCCCATGGAAGAAACTTTTAACTTATCAAAAAAAAAAAAAAAAAACCTGGATTTCTGTGGACGGGGCGTTAACGTTAAATAGAAAGAGGAGAGTATTGTTCTCCTGTTGACATAAAAATGAAATGTGTTTACAATTACTGCGTACAAAGTTATGTGTTCTTTTTTATGCATCAATTGGCCAATTTTTTTTTGCCAAGCGTGACGCAACTCTCCTCGCGCCGGAACGGCTGGAACGTTGTGTTACCAATGTACTGGGCAGTGAGAGTCTGGTGCGAAGTAAATGGCGGTGCTGATGCTGTGACAGGTGATGCATGGTGCAATCAAGGTGCAATCAGCATTTCATCGGAACCGTAATAACAAGCATTACTTGCTACAAGTAGATTCTATACAGTTTCATTTTCGGTACCTGAAAGACGTAGAAGTAGAATGAGCGGTAGAAGAAGTCAGCAAGGTGCCGCTAGCGCGAAAAACTCGCAAAAGGTAAGCTAAAACCTGTAAACTGGCCCGTGGTCGAGTTCCCGAACAGGGCACAACAGGCCTTTCGTAAGGATACAATAAAATTATTACAAATCGAGCTCTTTTTTAGCTTAAAAGTATATGGTTTAGCTCGCAAGTTTCAGTGAACCAATCTAGGTTTATTAGTCGAGCGACTGCAAATTTGATGGAGAATCTGCTGAGGGCCTTAGTTGGTCACCTCCGGCCTGGGGGCAGGGAGGGATCTTGGTATAGAATAGGGTTGTAAAATCAGGCTTATGATGGCCTAGTATTGCGTTAAGGTTTCAGCGTCCTAGCGGGACACCCCCACCCAAAGATTTACAGAGTAATTCCTCCTGGGGTGTCATCTCCCATGCCAGGAGCAAGTTGTTGGGGGCTGGGTAGGGTGTGGGTCACACCCATTATCAACCAGGGGGCCAATATGTGGATGTTGTTTATAAACCACATTATACTGTGCATACAACATGTTCCCTGAAAAAGAGAAATTAGTTCTTTTCACCAAGAGGCATTAGTCTTATCTCCACAGGACTAGCTTGGGATACAAAAATAAAATTAAGGGCTAACAAAGAGTAAGTTTTCTTTACTGACATGATAATATTCAATTTTGGTCCAAATCAGGCAGAGGTCAGTGGAAAAAGTCATCATGATGCTGTCAGCTAACTGTAATAATTGTAATATTATAATGAAATTCCAGAATATTCTTTACTCCTCCCATAGAGGGGATCACAATTGTCTGGAGGATGGGGGTTCTCTCCGGGGGGGGGCACTTCCTTATAAGAGGTTAATGGGGATGTGCCGCTGGATGGGGTCGCATTTTCACGACTGTTTTGACTATTTCAATAGATCGTTTTCACATGACTTCATCACTTTCCAAAATCTAAAACTAAAGATCCACCAAAGGTTTTATCTTCATCAGGCATAAGAGGCGGCATATCTACATCTGTTCACAATTTTGTGTAGTATATATGAAATAATTCATATTTGTACTGCGGATGTAGATGAATGTGAAGTGTGATCATCGCAGTAAATTTTCCAATTCAAGCAATTGGAAAGAAGAAGCCTGAAAAAAAATCAGGGCTTCAATGGGATTCGAACCCGTGACCTCTGGAGGTGTCGCGGAGGTCACAGGTTCGAATCCCGTTAGAAGCCCTGATTTTTTTCAGGCTTCTTCTTTCCAATTGCTTAAATTGGAAAATTTACTGCGATGATCACTCTTCACATTGTTTACAATTTTATAGCTCAATAGCGTGCTTCGTTTGGAAACCAGAGCATTTTGAATCTGTATTATGTAGGTGCGTGACACAAGGCTATGATTGAGTTTGTTGTTCACTAAAGTAAGTAAGTAAGTAAGTAATAACTTTATTTTAACACGATAAAAAGATCAGCATTGCCGGTGGGGTCGTGCAAACAATAATTACGGAGAAATAATATATACTTATCTTGTGATTTTGACCCCTGTTATGAGTTAGAGCATTCGGAAAGTGCGTATGTAAATGCTTGCTGTTTCAGTACTGATAATCAGTCGCCTAGCCTACTGGTAGTCAAAGAAAGTTCCAGATGTTTACACTATTTTCTGGCCGCCATATTGGTGTACCACTGAGGTACACCAATATGGCGTTTTCATACTGGGCTCTGTAAATTTCTGCAAAATATTTCGATGAATTTCTGAAGTTTGGGGAAACCCACAGGTCTAAAACTTGGACAAGTGCCTTATTTCTTTATCTTCTATAACATCACAATTTCTTAGCTTTTTGCACTGGATAGTTTTTGATATATTTTTTTATTGCATGACAGTGAAAATGATCTATAGTGTTACTAGTCAGAATGGGGTACCACATTTTCTGATTTTTGGGGTAAGGTAGTTCTTCATATTTACAGTTAGCAAACATTCCAGAATGTTTGTACTTTAAGTGAAAAGTAAAGTGTTCTTTATTCAATATAAGATACATACATAAAGATAAAGTGACTAAGTTGGGATCGCGTTCAAGTTACATATTTGCCAAAAAGTGACTAAGATGGACTAGTCTATAATTGTCCACAGAATAGACTATAATGGGGTAGGGGCTCTGAGAGGCCAGCGGCACATACCTGCTAAAATTGACCCAAGTACCCCCTGCCTCCCGGGGTTCTCTAAGACTAAAACACTTTTATTTTAAAGAAATGTATAAAGCTTAATTGGAATTTGCAGAGGAGGGTCAACTGTATGGGAGGTACGGAGATTTTCTTGGACTACACAAGTTATTGAATGTGAGACAGCTAATGTCAATGTCTTGCAGAGCAACCACGATATTCAGCTGTCCAAAGCTCTTTCTTACATTCTACGGCATGGTGCAGCTAAAGAAGGACTAGAAATAGCACAAGGTAACTAAAGAAAGAAAAAAGCTTATTAATTTTATAACAGGACTATGATTGCATTCTTACATTGTGGTGAGTGCATGTCAAATAGGGTGCTTACATTTAGTGTTTTTGCATAGGTTTCATTTTTGTGGATGATGTTTTAAAACTACGACAGTTCCAGAGATATTCAGAGGATGATATCAAAAAAGTTGTAGCTGAGAATGATAAGAAACGCTTTGCTCTGAGAAATGATCCAGCAACAGACAGGCTTCAAATCAGAGCTAATCAAGGGCACACTATGGAGGTCAGTAGGTTAGCATTATACAAGACATTTAATAATTGTTTTTGATACCAATGTGAGTGCTTAAGTTCTGACGATACTTAGATACCTTAATCTACCTAGATACGGTAACTAAGGTAAAGTCTGCATACGAGCCAAGTGGCCCATCAGGCCGGAGCTTATCCCGGTTTCCTTAGCATGAAGCGACTGAGAGTATTTCTACTCCCCCCTGAATGGGATGCTAGTCCATCGCAGGGTTACCCCCCAGCATTAAATTCGCCGGTACCCATTTATACACCTGGGTGGAGAGGGGCACTGTGAGAGTAAAGTGTCTTGCCCAAGAACACAACACAATGTCCCAGGCCAGGGCTCGAACCCGGACCACTCGATCCAGAGACGAGCGCACTAACCATGAGGCCACCGCGCCTCCCACAACGGTAACTAAGGCATGCACATTATTTCATCCAGTATGATCATAAGGGTGAGAATGGTTCTGAAAATATCAAGCAGTGTCTGTCGTTTTGACAACTTGGTAAATAAACCTGAGTGGAAAATGTCTTAAGAGTCAAGGGAAAAGAATTTTTTGTTAATAGTGTTATAGAAGTCCAGCCTATTGAAACTGAAGTTTTGCCATGACGACTGTGGCTGCTAGCTAGGACTTGTGTGTAGTTTGTCAACAGTCATGAAGAATTGGTATGTACAATGTCCTTGGACAGGCAAACACAATATAAGGGGTGTGCAGTAAGATTTTTTTTATCTCACAAATGTGATCTATCAGGTGACATGTCCTTTTGTGACAGCATGCTTGGTAAATCTCCCAGATGAAATTCAACCCCAAATGAAAATTCCATATTTCTGATTGTTGGAAGAGACATAATTAATTGTTTAATCAGACAGGTTCAATAATCTGGTTCTACATAGCACCCTGATTATTTGTTGCTATGGATGACAAGTCATTATATTGTCATGCATAATTGTACATGTAGGTAGACGATCTTGAGTTGGAACCCATTACAGACCATTCTGAAGCACCTACAGTTGTACATGGCACTTATCTTGACTGTTGGGAACCAATAAAAACTAAGGTAGGTACTGCATCACATACTAGATAATTCTGAATTGCAGTAATGCTCAGACTAAGTTGAGTATAAATACTGTTCCGTATGTAAGCACCTGTGATTATCAATGTTTGATATGGCTCTTTTCTGCTCAGGGTTTGTCAAGAATGAGCAGAAATCACATTCATTTTGCACCCGGAGAGCCTGGAGAAAAAGGCGTCATTAGTGGTAAGATCAGAATCCTTTAATTCATTTTAAACATCTTGGGGTGTAAAGAACAATTCACTCACCCTGGGCTATATAGGACCTCTGAGGGTACTCTGTAGGGGTAGGGGTGTGCCACAGACACACTAAAACCCTCATGACATACTAAGCCATGATCAGCTTGATTTTTAAACCCTTTCTAGACTGGGCACCAAAACTCCTACCCTACCCCAGACTACATGGAGCTATTATCTATTCAGGAACTTTATGTCTGTTGCAGTCTAACACACTAACTAAGCCAAGATCTTGCAAAGCAACTTTTGAGTTTCAATTTCTACCAGTATTATAGAGCCCCAGGTAAAGAAACCTGTTCTACTCTAAATTATTTAATCACTGGCCACTTTTTCAGTACACCATACCCTATTCGAGACAAAATTAAACTGTCTGATTTCTATACCCTGTCCCAGACTAAACCCCCTGAAAACCATTCCCTTCACAGCAGCACATAACCATATAGCTTGAAATGTGAGCAGCCTCACTCCGGGTAACAAGACATGACATTTTTGTATGTTGCATGATCAGTTTCAAAAGCACAAAGTGACTGGTGATACATGTATGTACTACTGGGCTGGGTTGTTCAAAAGCTGGTTTAACATTAACCCAGGATTAAACATCAACTGAAGCATTAGTTTTTCTTGTTTTTTGTTTTCACCTCTAATGTTTAGTGCTGAGTTTGAGGTTACTACAGTTCAAAACTGAATGGCAAACAATTTAAACAGGACACCTCACCAAAAGGTTACAAAACTGAAATCAAAATTCTCGCTAACTCTAGGTTAGCTTAATAGACCTCTTTAGCTTGGGTGGTTTGTTTTTCCATTTCAGATCACGTGATATTCTCTTGAGAATTATTCTTTTATCCATGTAAAAATTATTCATTCATATACACAGGACTATTTGAAAATTTGAAAGCAATATTTCTCAAGAGTATCATCACATGGTCTGAAATGGGGCAACAAAACGTCTAAGCATAAGAGGTCTATTGAGCTTTGAACAACCCGGCCCTGAACTATAGGTTCCATCCTCTGGATTGGAATCAATTTTCTAGTCTATCACAGTTTACCCTGTACATACTTTATTTTTATCTTAACCCCAGGAATGCGATCGAGCTGTGAAGTTGTAGTGTTTATTAATCTCAAAAAGGCCCTTAATGGTAAGTAACTTAAAGTTTAATAGCTAGCATTTTAAAAATATAGTTTTCATTTTGATTATAATTTAAAGATTTCTCATAACAGTACAAACAGTATTATTAATTTTCAGGATTTTATGCAGTTGCTTTATAGTAGTGTGGCTCTTACATAGTAGCTAGAAAACAGCATCACTTAATGAGTAAAATGTTTCTTTTCTTTTCATTATTTATTGGTCTGGAAGAGGTGGATGTGATCATTTAGTATGTACATCTAATAATGACACAGCTACTATAAAGAATATCTTTCAACTCTGTGACTTTTCTTTCTGCTCAGATGGCTTCAAGTTTTACAGATCATCCAACAATGTGATTCTCTGCCCTGGGAATGAACAAGGGTTTCTCCCACCTGAATATTTTGAAAGAGTTGTACAGATCAGACCCAGTAAGTACAGCTGCAGTATTTTGCTCACAATCATGTATATTTCAATGCAAGACTGTAAAAGCACTGTGACAGGCTCATTTTGTAGATCTCGTCTTGATTGCTGTACTTGTATCATCTAGCGCCATTGAGGTGGCAGGGTCCTGGAAGGCTTGAACCCTGGGGTCTCCTAGATTAAAGTCCTGGTACCATCCTACAGCTGTATGCCTTTTGTCTCTCAACAAATTCTTTCTCAGCAGGTTCATGTTGCTGATATATGATATATGATTGTTTGTTTCAGGGAAAGAATTGCTTTTTTCTGCCACCTGATGTTTGTTAACAGCCAATAGAGGTGATAGGAGTGACCAAATAAATAACAAATTAAAATGATGACTTGTTACGAACTGCCCTACCTGCTAGTTGCTTGTCTAACACTGCTCGTAAAAATAATTTAACTTGTAAAACATTACCACAGTAACAATATTCAGTTAGTATTATCCTGGTAACCATGCAATGGAAATAAGGCCTTTGACCTTAGACTTAATCATTTTAATGGTCACACAGTGTGTGACAAGGCATTCCCTCTTGACTGTACTAGTGTTCATTCTCTGGTGAATTTGTAATATGTGTAATGAATGTTGTTCATATATAAATTATTTCAGAAACTTATGCAGTCTACCAAATACATGTATCAAATGCAACAGTAAAATCAATTTGACATCCTTATTAGGTTTCGAAGGCTGTAGTTGGTATGCCTGTGTCAGCAAAATTTTGTTTCCATAGGAACTCTGTCAGATATGAAGTGCCATCACCGCAACTTTGTGAACAAGTGAAGACAACTAATGTGCCCCAGTCCACGCTCTCCTCGATGCTGTCCACTTGCAAGTGGTTGAGCAGCTGGGGCATAACCTAAGCAGAAGAAAATTATAAAGAATTAGTGTAAAAAATAAATAATGCATAATAAAGACTATTAATAATAACTAAGAATTAAGTGAGCTAAAAGGTGCCATAAATTGGGTGAGATTCGTGCTATAATAATATTACAATAGAGTGTGTGCATGTGACATCATCAAATTCTCAAATCCAAAACTTAAGAGGCTCTTAAGGTTATATCCTCATCAGGCATAAGAGGTACTTAATTCATATCTGTTTACAACGTTCTAGCTCAATAGTATCCTTTGTCTGGAAACCAGCGCATTTAAGTCTGTCACCTTTCAAAGCTGGCAGACTATTTGCTACGCACTAATTTAATCACAGAGGTGGATCTGGAATTTTTCTTCAGAGGTGGTGAACCACTAAGGAATGGCATAACACCAATTATTAAAAACTGGATCATTGGATAATGCAATTCGAGAGTTTTCCTTGGCTTATAGCCATCATGGTGCCATTATACCATTTCATCATGCCATTATACCATGATCCACAAAAATGGCGAGCATTTGCGTGATTTTTTGGGCCTTTTTGTTTTCATTGTAGTCTAGTTTTCTATATTTTGGGGGCGTTTTTAATAAAACAATTATTCCACTCGCGCATGTTGGATATGAGATGATTATTGCCAACTCGGCGCTATGCGCCTCGTTGGCTATCTATCATCTCATATCCAATGCGCGCTCATGGAATAATTGTTAAATATACCACATAGTGTTTTTTGGCAGAATACTAACATGGTAGTATCATCATACCTCAAAGACAAAATTTTAATTGTTACCTGAAATTCAAACACTCTTTCAGATCCACATTCGCATTTTGGAATATCTCCATTATTAGGTTTACCTTCATCACAAACCCACAAGGGCTCGCCATTTTGGTGATAGCGTAAAACCTGACAAAATAAAAAAATCGAACAAACTTATTTGTTAAGTTATTATTTTAATTATTACTTTTCTTTTTAGGGCATACATACAGACGGCATGTACATGTCCAAATTGGGTTCAAGCCTTTGAATTGCTTGTCAAAATCTACATGTAGTATAAAATGGCAAAATTTTTTGATTAGCTGGTTTCATTTGACACTGAGCTGAGGCAGATATTAAATATTATTAAACTGCAAAGTTGTCGAGTGTCCAAGATGTACATTTACATTAAATTTCTTAATTTAATTAATACCAGTTAGTTCTCAATCAGTAAATTATTGCAAACAAAATTCCCCTACAGGGTTCAGGCTTGATTTCTGTCGCTCTCTTGAGTCCAGTCTACGTTCCTCCTGGGAAGAGACTGCTGGACATTTGAGCTTGATTCAGGCAGGCAGACTTTTTTTGGTCCATTAACAATTCCAAGTCCATGCCTCCAGCTGTGAGTTTGGGGGAGGAGGGTGGGCTGCTTTCCTGAACAGCCACTGATAATCGAGCCTACTACAGGGTAAGGGGTTTCAAGAAGGGCCAGGTAAAATGCAAATTGGTTGGCTGTGAAGATGATTTGACCATCTGCAAGTAAGTTTTTCTCAACAAAAAGTTCAGGTCAAACAGTTTTGACAGCCTGTGAAAACTAAAATGTTGATAAAACCCCTTCAGGGTGGGGAAGGTGAATGCCCTCTTTTCATCAGGTCACTAAGAAACAAACCTGTTTTGGTTCTCTTGCGACTCTCTTCTTGAATTTTCTAAACTGTTTGTCAGCAAGTAAAGCTTCTTTTCCAAGTGTAGCCAGAGATTCTAGCTCATTATCATTATCTGAGTCACCAAGAAGCTCTTTTGATTTCACAAACTGTTTGTATTCATCTAATCTCTCCATTTCACTCTTATTGCAAGCAGCACTGTCGTCGGTCTCTGTCTCAATCACCAGCTCATATTCTGGAAAAAGGACTTTGTTCTTCTTCTTGAGTGCAGTAGCTTCTCGGAAGTCAAATTATTATCATATCAATATCAGTACATACTGACTTACTGTTGTGAAGAATCTTAAATTAAAGGACATTTTGACCTCAGAACAACCCCATAAAAGTTTTTCTGTATGTCTATCAAACTCTTAGATGAACTCCTTTCAAGCAGCCAACCCCCATTAAGTGAGTCCACCCTCAATTCTCATGGGTGGCTGCTTAAAAGGGGTTCAACTGTTATTGTACCCTTGTTACAAATGTTTGGTGTTTTTCACCAAATGCTTGTTTCATATACATTGTAATATATTACCACACACAAAACTTTATAATTATATTTAAAGGTTAATGCACTCAGCGAGTGGGTTATCGAGATTTACCTGCACGGGTTTATCAACAATATTAAAACGAGAAATTTCTATACTGTATGAGGCTTTGCCAAGTGTAGTATTGAAAATTTCAAGTTCATTGTTAGTGAACAAGTGTAGGTAAATCTCGATAATTCATGAGCAATAAGTGCATTAAAAAATCGTCTGACTTTGAGTCGGTCGAAGCCATGGTGTAATGACAGTGGTGTATTGAATTTACACCATGGCTATTACACCCCGATAATGGCATCAAGGAGGTTGTTTCGTCACAACTAGTATCACATGATACAAATCAGCCAATCAGAAAATCGGAATTCGTACAGTGTATGAAAGTTTAGTAATTATCAGGAAAATAATGAATTGTACAAGGGTAAAATGGAATCATAACACTTACAATCACCTTCTATCAGCTGATTTTGAGCGCCCTCTGCGCACAATTTCGTGCACACGTTTTTGTGTCCTGACTTCCAGTCCACAGTCTGATGTTCACGGCAACAGTACTGAGCAATGTGACATTTAGAACACTTCTTATCTCCTTTGCTGCCGCACACATCGCACAAACTTGTCCAAGCTTTTGGTTTAAATTCAAGTGCCACAGATTCTAACGAGAGTTCGTTGATCTCATCTAGCTCTGGAGGGGGGTGATAGCTGTAGAATTTATTATCGCGTTTTAACTGGTTTCTCAGAACAAGGAAGCAATCGCTGCGATTTTTGGAGTGACATTTTCCATCTTTGCAGCAAAATACGAAAATCGTGCGATGAAAACTTCGATCGTCTGACAACGGAGCGTACACTTGCAACAGAAAGATCATGGGTTTTTGGCAGATCTTACAGAGCAAGCGGCTGGAATCAGGCAGATCTTGCAAGTTCAGCCACGCTGGTATTCCGCCAATTTTACTCGGAAAGAAGGCACTGGTCATTTGCAGCCTATGAACTGCTTCATTGCCGATTTTTTCAGCGAAACCCAATTCTACTTCTTTGGCCGCCATGTTGGTTCACGCTCTTCCGCTGTCTTGAGAAACTACAGGCTCGTTTCAAGACCTCGTTCCCAGTTTCCAGGAATCGCTGCCAATCTACTGCCAAACTCCCAGACGAGCAGCATGTCCTCCAGGGCTGAATGATCAATACCATCATCATTTGTCAAAACGTCGGAAAATGACTGTCTGGATCATTCTGCGGTCGGCTCGTAGTGTCAATGGCCTGTCAAACTTCCTTTTTCAGCAAGAACCCTGTTAAAGGCGTTAAATCTACGCAGTATGAATACCGACCAAGAAAAAGGCGCAGTACTTCTACAGTTACAGGCCGGTGTATGACATTTGCAGAATGCAGACTGCTGACTAGACAGGACAACTCGGATTAATATTAATCCGTGGATTATAATAGTAATAGATTATTATAGGGTTATTATAATCCAGTGATAGATTGTAATAATCATTAGGATTAATATTAATTCGATTTTTATTAATTGAAATTGTCCTGACTAGAGTACAATTAGGCCTAAAATAATTAAACAGCGCTCCGATTAGCTTGATTAGCGCTCAGGTTAGTCTGCAGTTTACGGTTAGCTGTCAGTAATGGCAATGGGAAAACGATATAATTAGTTACAAATTCTTCAGTCCGCGGTCTGCAGTCTGCAAATGTCGTACACCGGTTTCAGGTGAGTCTCGCGCACACTTTCATTTGTTACAAGAGAAACTGAGAAAATTGTTCAATATTTAAACGCACGGTGCTGGTAACTTGTTCCTTATTTTTGTATTATTCATGTTTAATTGGGGTCCTTTATTAAACGGTTTTATTGACAGATTCTCCAAATGCTCCTGAAGTTGGAGGTTTCAGACAATCATGCCGAAGACGAGTATGACTTGTATACGGAAAGTTTTTCAGAAGGTACGTTTAATTTGTGTTCGGTACAATTGCATAATTTTTTGTAAGGAGAGTGTCAAGTAGGGTCAATTTATTTGGGAATTTTAGACTCTCAAAATCTTTTTTCTTTCCTGATGTTAGATTTAGATAAATTTCTTGATGCGTGCTCTGCTTATACAAAGACACCAACAGTAAGGAAGAATTAGAATATTAGAATGGAGAATTTTTGAATTTTGTTGTTCAAGCAGGCCATCATCGCGCCCAACAAATTGATCGGCAGTCAGCACTACAAAGGTCTTGGAAGGAGAATAGTAATAGAATTCCATTCACTCTCACATTTCACCCTCACAACAACGAAGTACACAAAATCCATCATTCTAAAAAACTTTAAATTACTCCAAAATGATCCCGATACTGGTAGAATCTTTTCGCAACCGCCATTAATTTCATTCAAACGCGACAAAAACGTAGGTAACTTTTTAGTTAGAAGTGCTTTAGAAATTGATTCTTCGGGTTTCAGTCTACCACCTATCTCCTGATAGCAGACTACTACAGTATCGATACAGTAGGTTTCAGAAAAGTAAGCCGCCCCACCGTAAGCACTACTACCGAGACTCTGAAGCAGGTGTCTAGCGAATATGGAGTACCTCAGACCGTCATGACAGACAATGGCCCCCATTCTCGTCAAAAGGAATTGCAACCATTGCAAACCAATACCACTATGACCACATCAGGTCTAGCCCTCGTTACCCGCAGAGTAATGGTATGGTGCAGACGGTCAAGCAGTCCATGAGAAAGTGTGCAGCCGCAGGACATGATCCAGACTTAGTATGTTGATCTACAGAGCCACACCCCTTACTACCAGCATACCGTCACCTGCAGAACTATTGAATGGACGAAAGTACAGAGCATTACTCCCAACAAGATCTCCTATCCAGAATCCCCATGGCCAGGTTGTCCGAGAACAAATGTTGAAAGACAAGGACAAGATGTGCGAGCACCACAACAAGATCACAACAATTTTGGAAGTTTATTTACATAGGGTCAACCTCTTAAACTTCATTTTTAGGGTATTATTTGTATTATTTGTTTTTTTTTATGATACCTTAAATAAAGTATGTATGTATGTATGTATGATTGCAAGGGATCTACCGTCACTTCCACAGAATCAGAAAGTGTACGTACAAGTTCATCCCCAGTCTAAACCAATGGACTCCAGCAACCGTTACCAAAACGCCGGTCGCATCTCAGTCGAGAGCGTACAGTGTTGAAACTGCTAATTTGAAGTAAAAAAGGGGGGTGCCCATACTCATTAAGGAGCACTGGGGCATTGAAAATGACCCATTTTGGCATTATTTAATGCTTATTACAAGAACGCATTTCCAGTAATAATTGTAAAATTTTGTGACCGAGACTCATGAGAACACGCATTAAACTGGAGTCAATGCATTTTATCGGACACAAATAAACTTTTTAAGTTTAATTTAGACAGAAAGCTGAATTCTTGATTAAAATTTCAACCAAATTTCTTGACATGGTTACCATAGGGCAAAATAGAAAAGACTACAGTTTACTTGCCATTTTCGTTATTTATTCAATTTTCAGCAATAGGAATCAGATCAGTCTTTCCTCAAGCAAAGTTTATGATAAGTTGATTACAATGACTGAAAAAAAAGTTGGGGTGCCCGTGCTCGTTGGTGAGCTATAGCCATTTTCCAACGCTGAATATCAAGGCAAATCCGCCATGTTTTCAATATGCGCGTGCACGCGGGCGCGCTAAATGACGCCATAAATTATGCGCAGAAAGGATGCGCAGTGCAATTGTGAGGAATAACCTTAATTAGTTTCAGCGGCATAGATTTGAGTGTGTGTTGATTAGTCCGCATTGTCCCAAGAAACCGTAATGTATGCAGAGACGCTTCTGGAACTTTCTAAGATTTACTTGTGAGTTTAGCTCGATATCTTCCAGATCAAGGAATGAAAACGATTGCCAAACGGAGTAGTTAACAGCAGTCGGCTAGTCATCATGGTGTAATATTTCATTCTCGCGTTTTTGTCTGTGTGTATTGGAGAGATATCGAATGAATCAATGAATCAAACTCGAGCAATTCATCAGCTATTTACAGACTAAAACTGCGGAAATTGTACGGGAAGCTGATTGCAAAAAGTTCCTGATCCCCCTTGAAAATACTAAACAAACTTGGAAATGTGTTGCGTCAAGGGGAGCACCTTCTTTAGAGCTGAATGCTGAATTGAAGGAAACTTAAGTGCGAAAGAAGCGGTGGTGCGTAACACACTTATTGTGTATAGCTATTCTTTTTATTTTCATCGAAAATATGGGGGTCCAGAAGGGGCACCTAAAGGGGCGTCCAGGCTTTGTCTAATGCGCACTTTAGACAATCACGTCTCACTCGGTAAGCGTCTATAAATCATGTAAAATACTGATTTTTATCGATTCCTAGAATTGTGAGTTTAGACGCCTGTGATTTTAACAGCCAATTAGAAAACGCGCTTTATGTAATCAAAACGCCAATTCAAAGAACTGCGAAGGGGTGTTGTTCTACCTAGCCTGTTTAGTGTTTTGTGATCGATTCTCTGAAAAATAGTTTATGTCCAACTTATACCCTTACTACAAAACATGGGCTGCGCATCTTCAGCAAGACTACCATTTATCAAGGTAAACACACAAACAATTCTTTGTTGACTATCCATCATTTTCGAAGATGGGACGAAAGTTTCTCTTGTGGCGGCGAACAGTTTTACGGCTTCTTGGTCTTGAGCTTACTTGTACTTTATGCGGCAAGTTTCAGCTGTCTCGATCTCGAATTTAAACAAAGCGCTCTCGAGATTCTCATGATCAAGTGCTTAGTTATGTGAATTTAATGATGACCATTTTCTTTGTGTGCAAGCTCAGCCACGCTTCTTGTGGAGTAGACTACAAAAAAAAGACATAACAAACAAGTTGTTGTTTATTTGGACAATGATCACGACTTACGATTATTTATATCTGGTAAAAATGTTACTACTCTAGAGTTAATTGATAAATTCAAGTGAAAAGAAAAGGAACTAATGACTTCCTATATCTGATAAGTAATTTCACTTATAAACGAAACTAAAATCTCGACGCCGATGAACAGCGGCAAAATAATTCTGTCTGTATAATAAGAGGAATGGAAATCTCGCCCATGATCAGTTTCGAGTTAACAGAAACTAAATTAGGTCTGTCTCATTATTGAAAGTACCGATATCTCATCGATATCGATCGGTGAGATAATTCTGCCTGTATAATAAAGTGGGTGATAATCGGTGAGGTAGGTAGGTATAATTAAATGCACTTTTTATATTAATATATAATCCCGTCTGCTACTTTGACAAATGTGAATTTGGCGCTTAATGAACTCTTTAGACAAAAATAATTTTCGAAATCATATGACTCGATCAATTACATACGTAACGAAACAAAGAGTTCGCAGTTTAATAACTGCGCAATACCTTTTCTGTAAAACAGAAGGGACCAAACCCTTGTCGTTTAATAAGTGCGAGATATTCTCTCTGTATAATATAGTACCGTAAATTTCGCCGTTTAATATTGCAAAATATTATCTCGGTATAATAGACAGGATCATAATTAAGCTTCGCAATCTAATAACAGCGAATTATTCGTTCTGCATAATAGAAAGGGGCGTAAACTTCGCAAGTAAATAATAGCGAAATATTAGGCGTACACACATTCGCATATTATGTGACTGTTGAAATATATAGATTGAAACTATTTTATATGAATGTTGCAACATTGCTCGTGTTTTACTGAATTCTAAAGAAAATTGAAACTGAAGGAAGCACCTTAATTAATGAAGTTTGTTTAATATGCTGCTTGGTTGACAGAGCTACAGTTGTCAAGACAGGGTTTCCATGCAGACGTTTTACAGGGTCAACCTTGGTTCACACATACCTCGAGCTCTTGAAACAATGGCGCGGAGATGCCGCCTCAAAAAGTGCATTTCCGCAGAACATTCGAGCAATAATGGTACAAATCAAGTTGCTAAAAAAACTCGTGGCATGGTGATATTTTGAATACAGTTAAGATGAAATTATCGAGACTTAAGCTGTCAAGCTGACCCCGCGAGAGAAAATTGAACTTGAAGTCCATATTTCACTAAAACAGACTTTTCGCTTACGAGGGTTGACAATACTGTACAATACTTGACAAGTTAATCACGGAGTCACTCAACTGAATTGAGTTGTTTTAGACTGTTTTCCGAAAGTTATCGTTCTATGAGTACTTATTCCTCGAACTTTCGATTCAGTGGATTCGGTCGTCTGAATAGCCTTGACCCACTGACGGAAATTAGCAAATTTCATGTCGTCAGTGTGCCTCCGCAAACCTGAACGTTCACAAAGTACTACAAAATGATGCAAGTTTTTCTTTTTTTAGCCTGTTTTTTTTTTCACAGCTGTGTTGCTTAATAGCCCCACTGCCACTTTTAATTCTGTGGATGAGGCTGTTAAAACATCGAATTACTGAAATCAGATTGATTATTATAATTCATTCAAAATATTTTCCCCTTTTCTGATTGGTTAAAACCACACGCATAATTCACCATAACCAGCTGCTGTTCACCAAATTTGGACAGAATCTTTGTCATATTGAATCATATTCAATCAGTGCCCGCTGAAAATTATTGAAACGATGACGTCAAAATGACGTCAAAAGTGCAGCCCGCTGCAGATTATTGAACCGTTGACCGAGAAGACCTGGGGACGAGATTGTGTTATTTTTGGTGAGCAAAAAAACAAAAAGCGAAATGGCGAAACTCTTTAAGAACGGGGAAATATTTTGAACGAATAATGAAGCAATTATTGAATTCGGCTTTCGGAGGATATGAAGAATTCGGCCTTCGGCCTCTGTGGATAACACCCTCCTTGATCTGCAGAATTCTTCATATCCTACTCAGCCTCATTCAATAATTGCTAAATATTCCATTCCGGCTTTATAAAAATTCGCACAGCATGAAATTGACTCCGTTTCGCACGTTTTACCGATGAATAGCCCTTTTCACGGTTAACTTTGCTCATTTACATTACAATAAAATCTAGCATGCATGCGAGGCAATTTCGGGCTATTTTGTCGTTTTAGCCCGAAATTGCCTCGCATCCAGGTTGGATTACATTGTAATGCAGATGAAAAAAATTAACCGTGAAAAGGGCTATTTCCAAGTAACCGTGGCTAGGCAGTGACTAAAATGCCTGATTGATCATCAGCTTTAACAGAATCACGAGTTTTATGAGATGGTTTGATGAGTTTTTCTGTTTATATGCGCTTGTTTAACTCAAATAGACTTCTAACACCTTTTGCGCAATGACGGCTGCGAATAACTTAAACAACAACATCATTTTCCATTACGATGATAATTAACAATTAGACCCGTAACCCGAAAAGGGCTATTGACCCGTGGCCCTTGAGGGCGAAGGGTCTAATTGTTTTAGTATCTCTCAACTAGTCGGACAGAAAAGGCAATAGTAATTAGTTAGGAAATGTAAGTTGAAGAAATATTTATTTGGGGAGAAAAAACGAAAGGAAAACCGGTGAATTTCGCTTCTCGATGACTATTACTAATCAGTAGTCCCCTAGTAGAGTAACCAATCAAAATGCAGGATTTGCATTAGTCCACTAATTGGGTGATACTAATTAACAATTAGATTATTCGCTCTCGATTCCTATGAGGTGATAGTTTTGGTTTATGAGGCCGAGACTATCATCTCATAGGAATCGAGAGAGAATAATCTAATTGTTTTAGTAGAATTCTTTCTAAAGTTTGCTTCAAATTACGGTTTCCAGTTATTTCTCGACGCATTATTAAACTTTGCGCCTCAAAAAGATTGTCCGGATTAAACTTGAATTTAACATTGAAGTGTGTACGCGCGCGCATCATTTTTTTCGATAGTTTCAACGTTTTTAAAAGTCAAAAAACCATAAATGCCCCTCGTTTAGTCTTCTCAGGATTTTAATTATCCGTTTTCGTCAAAATTGTCCTCCAAAACTTAAGCAAAATGAAAAAACGTCGCCATTTCGTAGACGTTGTTCCAGCCACTCCACACAAATGGCTGATAGTGTGCAATGTCACAGCCAATCAGATTACAGCATTTGCATAAGTATACTAGTAGAATTCTAGTAATTTTACTTAGCTACGTCACGTCCAAAAACTTGCCCATTGTTTTAAAAAATTTCGGTAACTGATGTATGCAATCCGTTCAATTTTCCCAGGGCTTATAGTTACTGTTGTCCTGCATGTTTTGGTATCTTGTTTCCTACTTAACGTTTTTTATCCCTTATTTAGTAGATTGTTTTATCACCCTACCTTGTGCTTCTGTTTCAAAACGAGTCTCTGAGCGAAACCGTTCATTGGTTTGCACGAAAATAAACCTGTTTGCGGAACAGGTATGAAGATGATTGGTCTCGCACGACGACCCCGTTTAACAGAGATGTAAAAAGCAGGTTTGAAATACACCTATTAACCCATCTCTTTGTTATTATATTTGTAGCCTGTTCCCAAGATTGGGATACCGCGGATTTCGGCGAATAAAGTCGTAGCCGTTGCAAGCCGACAAGGTACTTGTGCTATCATATTTGCAAGATGCTCTCCCGGGCTATATAGATACCAGCTAAATACTAATGGATAAAAAATTGGTAGTGTTTCCAACCCATTTTAATCCTAACAATTTCCTTTTAATAGCACTTCAAATTTCATTCCCATCCATGTTAACTCCCGCCTTATAAAGTTGTTATTTTCTATTGTTGTCGAATTCGCAATTTTTTGTTGGTAGTTTTAAGCTCACTCCAGTAACATGCTATCAATACCTTGACATTTGAATTTGACTAACTATTTATTTCTGCAGCTGTGAACACCTTACAAAACGCTCAGCGAAAGAAAAGTAGAGTGGGTGGCTCAAAAAGAAAACAAGGAACACGACGGTCCAAGACAAGAAAGCAAAATCAGACATCTAAAAAACGCACAAAGAAATCAAGGAGAGAAAAAAAAGAGGGAGACTCGAGTGAAGAGGATGAAGAAGAAAGCGAGTCAGAAGGAGAGGAATCAGCTGGCGAAAGAGATGAACCAGAAGGTGGAGATGAAGAAGGGGGTGAGGATGAAGGAGGTGAAGAAGACGAGCAAGATAATAATGATAATGACGACGATGGGAATGGTGATGAGGATGATAATGGTGATGAGGATGAAGAGGAAGAGAAAGAGTAGAAGTGCGAAAGAAAGATAAAGAAAGGAAGGGTAGGGGTTAGAGGACAAAACGCAAAAGCAGAAGCAGAAACATTAACATAATAGAGACGGAAACTAAGGAAAGAGACAAGACAGGATAGGAAAAGAGGAAGGAGAGGAGAACGAGTGTAGGACTCGGGGGGGGGGGGGGAGGGTACTTCCTATAATAGCCTATACGGGGAGGCTCCGCCCGAAAGGGGTGCCTTTTTCAGGCTTCAGGTATATAAAAGGGTGGGGATTTCACAAGTTGACGTATATAAAAGGGCAGGAAAATCAGTCATTTAGGCATTTAAAAGGGGCCTTTAATTATAAAATTTTGAATAGACGCCCCTTACGGCTGTATCAGTTTATTTATAAAGCACTACATGAAATTGAGAACAAGACTTCCTATGTAAAGGGGTACCTTTTCTGCCAAAATGGTATAAAAAAGGGCAAGGGGTTGGACCTCGGGGCGGAGCCTCCCCATATTAAACTTTGTTAAGTAGCCCCCCCGGGGTAGGACTGAGGAAGAATAGGAAACGAAACGGAAGGAAAAGCGGAAGTAAAGAAATTAGGTGAACAGAAATGAGCGAGCAAAGGAAACGTTTTGAAAAGTAAAAAATCAGGGCAAGAGAAGGGGCAGTAGTGAGAAGAGAGCGAGAAGTTCAGACAAAGGCTAATCTCTTTAACTGATAGAAAAGTCAGGACTCAGTAATAGGAAAAACAAGGGATCGGTGATCAGACGATTCCACAGGTTAAATCTTCTAATTCTTTCGCTTTCAGTAATGTATATACAGTCGACATCTTGTTTCTTTCATTCCGGAAAAAAAAAGTAGAGAAGAGACAGTTTTTTATGCACATGGTAATCCCCGCGTGTAGGTTTTGTCGACAGTACTAAAAATACCGTTTGCCTAATGCAAAATTAAATAGTCTAGTGCAGGGCGAAGCTAAGTGAACCTCAAGGGAACCTTAAGTAAACATTTTGTAATTAAACCACATGCTTCAATGATCAGTGCAAAAGTCACGCTACTTAGTGCTTTTCTACACAACATATTTTCATTGCAGGCATCTTCTGGCCGTATAAACGACTGCTTCTAGTAGCCTACGTAACTAGAAAGGGACTGGGAAGGAATTAAAGAAACGCATTTTCTTGCACGTTTCCTTTTGCTTCCCCCCACCCCACCCCTCCCTGTTTACACAGTATGTAGGAATTGACAAAACAACATGTACAGCTTCTCTTTCATCATTTCAAAAAGTGTACGCCAGTGATGTAATTAACTAAGTTTAAAGCTTCATTTGTTCTGAGATAGCTGTTTTTACGATGTTAATTAAGTGCTTTACTGCAAGAGACTACAAGTTCGCGTATGACTATGACTTAATCTCTTGTCCCAATCATGCTAAGTCGTTTAATACCATTTGGTTCTGATTGCTTTTTTCGGGTAGAATTGAACTGATAGCACAGGCGTACCGGCACCTTCGGACTTGCAGGGGGTGGGTGGTGGTGGGAACCTTCTTGCCCGACAAATTTACGCAAATCCCAGATGCCTGGGTTTTGACATCGGGGTGCAAACATAAATGTTCAAAATTTCCGCGTGTAATAAAGCTGCTACAATTCCAAAAAATATATAGTTATATTCAAAGCTTACATAATCAATCAATACCTCTCTATTATTGAAATCATTCTTTAATTGGAATCCTTGGTGAAAAGTAAGGAGAAATATATTTACCCTGGCCTTTTCACAGGAACCGCGGAGAGGGAGGGGCTGGGTGGTGCTTTAACCCCCTCGTTTTTTTTTTGCAAAAATAAAATAAATTAGACATAAAATAAATTGAAAAAAAAAACGAAGCCAAAAATTGCAAAAAATCGTTAATTCGAAAGTGGCCAGAGTTACTGACAGAGTTAAGAAGTAGTCTGTTCAATTATGAAATGTTTGTTTTGCTTTTAACCTTGCGCTAGCAGAGGTAAACGTCTTTTAAATGGCGTCTTTTTCGTGGGACCTCTCATGAAAAGGTTTAGTTTCGTAATTGGTCAATTTCCATCCAGACTAATACCTGGGTTTAATTTATTAGGGGATTCTCTCACAAATTATTAATTAGTTTCAACCTTGATCTTTGGAAGATCATAAAGCTATTGTTTCTCCTGTTACTGCGCGTCCTGATTTAATCTCAATCAGCGCGAAGTCCGTCTTTAGGTTTCGCGGCTCGTTTACCTGTAGATTGATGAACTGTAGCGTGTCCGCCGTTTGTCTTCTCGCCGAGTTTCGTTCACTTGCTGGCAGTTCCACAACCTGATGTAACCGCTTCAGTGAGCTGACCTGTTTCCCTAAAGCTTATCAGGCTGCCAGCTTTCGTCCACTTTCACCGCAAGAATATATTTGTTTCATCATACTAAGAAGCCAGTTCAATATTTAGTAAGGCCAGCACTATGATTCTCAAAAATTCGACTGTTAGAAATAAAAGCAGCTTGCCCGACAGTTTCGTTTCACGGCAATGATAGGTATATTTCTGCAGTTAGTAACAGCCCCGAGGGGTACTCTCTTATGTGGGCTACGTAGGTAAGTGCGGCCATTGAGGGTATGCGTTTTTCAGGCGTTGCGTTTAGCCGTTTTGGACTAGTGAACTGATTATAACGCAGGTCTGAAACAGGGTTTTGATGTAAGAGTCAGGCCATAAATAGCCCGGGTAGGGAATATCGCAGATTTTGGTCATAAATAGGGTACACAATTTTTCTTGGAGTACCCCCTCCCCCGTCGGGGGTAATAGCATCCTGACCCGGATCCGGCTGATTCTAGTTTATAACTGCGAATGCGAACAAAGCGAACACTTTTCTCAAAATGACAGTCTTTATAAAGAGTATTGTTTTGTCTTTTTCCTTATTAGTTACAGTATTTTTGACACATTCACAACTTGCGCTCAAATAAACTTGCCACTATTGATATATATCTGACGTTATTCAAAGCACACGACGCGACACATGTAAAACAATGAAGTTGCGCCTAATTACATGTAACAGAAAACTGAACAAAAGCATTCTTGAAATGTTCGTGAGATAATGAAGGAAGTGACGTTACTGCGGTTTAACGGAATCACGTATTGCAATGCGACAAAATGGCAAAGAACGAGCAGAGCTGTAGCCGGGGGAGGGGGAGGGGAGGGGGCGGTACTCCGTTATAAGGGCTATTTGTGTAAAGGCCTAGGTGTGATCGCCGAAAAGAGTCTCAACCGGTCAATATTCGGTACAAAGGCAAACTATATTAATTAATCTTTCTGCTAGGTGAATTGACCATTTTAAGAGACTCGGTATATTTTAAGTAATCACTCCGCTTTAGATCAATTAAAAAATACCATGATACTTAATTACTGCTCCTAGTCTACTTCCCAGCCCAAAAAAGGCTCCCGAGGTGACCATTCTGCTTCTTGAGCTCTTGTCAAAAGGTCGTTCAAAAGAAGTGGCACACTGGAAGTGATATCTTCCAGTTGGATCTTTTTTGCTAGCGAATTTGATTTTTTTCCTTACAGAACTAGTCTTTTCTAAGTATCGAAACCTGCGGGAATACTTTCCTAGCAGCCAGTTCGCTGGTAGTGTAGTGGTTATCATGCCTGCTTGTGGAGCTAGTGGATGGGTTTCGACTCCGCCCCCCCCCCCCCCCACCCCCAGCTTTTTAATAATTTCCTTTTTCAGACCTGGAAAAGTACAAACAAGTGCCCGGAGCCATCTTCGTGCCGAACGCCACGCAATGAATAAATTATCGGCTTTTTAGAGTGTCTGCTCTGTTTTTTTTCCGCTCTCTTTTCGAGCCCGCCGAGGTCATTTTTTCGTCTAAATCACGTAAGAAAAGTTCGATACAGATGTTCCCATTGAAGGTTTAGCTCTCAGGCAATAATTCTGGTATTTGTGACCTAAACTTCGGCTTGTGTTATGTTCCTGTTTTTTATGGTTGCTATGGGCGACCGTGGCTACCTTTGTTAAGTCAAGCTAGCAATGACGCGAGGCAGAATAAGCTTCTGCGCGAGGTGACAAAAAATTCTTATTAAATCTGGTTTTCTTCGAGTCCGCTGAAATTTTAACAAGAAGAAGCTGTTAAGAAATAGATAGTACTTCTGCCGAGATTTTTGTTGATCCTAAAGGAAAAAGTATCTCGAAAAAGTCATTCCAGATTCAAACCAATATAAATTTATACATGTTCCGAACTAAATTTCTCTAGAAAAAAAAAATTTTGACGAGTGCTGGGTTTTAAAATTTTTTCTCGCGAATTCTTTGTACGAAAATGAGAGGTCTAGAGTAGGTTATGTATAACAATCAATGTTGACGCATTTTGTTTCTAATTCCTAGGTCCGTGTCTCGTTCAAAGAGAGAAGAGTACTGTTGTCTCATGCTGACGTATCTTTACGTTAGTTGATTACAAACTATTTAATTTTTCTGCAGTTCTGAAGCTGCATTTAGCTTTTATATTTCGCAAGATTTACTTGAGCAATTGATGTGGCCTAGAAAAATTATGTTGGAAGCCAAATCATGAGCTGCACCTTCTCAAGATGTATGGTGAAGTGCATAGATGTCGTTTTCCCGTCCAGTGTTAAGATGATCAAATGAAAAAATGATTAAATTGTTCTACCTTCACCCTCTTATAAATTTATCACCCTGGCCCATCCCAACCGCCTTGCTTTCCTTTCCGTATCAACATTTTAACCCCCCCCCCTCCTTCCTTACTGCATGCTCACATTTACTTTGATGTGACACTTGTGTTATTGTTGTTTTGTTCTGGTTTTTGATTTGTTTGTTTGTTTGTTTTTTGTTTTTTGTGTTTTTTTATCATTTTTTATTTATTTATTTATTTTTTCCTGCCCTTATCTGAAAGCTGTTTTGCCTAATTCCAAACCCCTTTACCCCTTTTCCCAAGCCCTGCAGCTAGCCCTGATGAACCATTTTACCCTTTTCACAAACCTAAATGTATACATTTCACTCCAAAAAACCTTTATACCTTTTCAAAACCTATAGCCCTAAATACACTTTTACAGTCAAGTTTTTCTTTTAATTTTTTTATCGATCATTTATTTTTAATTATTATTTTTTATTTCTTACTTTTTACAATAAAATGTTTCTCACCCTTACTTTTCATACCATTTAGCACTTATGATTGCTTTCAGTTAACCTATTGACATTTCTTTATTTTAGACATTCTTATTCTTCGGCCATTTCAACTTGAGTAAAAATAGCAAACAAACTGCGGTTATAAACATAACGAGACAACGCATGTTGTAAAAACTTTCATTTATGAACTTGACGTTTCGTATGCTCCAACATACATCTTCAGAAGTAACGGTTACCTAAATTACAATTAAATTTAAACGCGAAGACTAATACCAAATATAAGGAAAGTAATGACAATGAAAAAGAAAATAAACAGACCTAGTTAAGTCTGCTGGAAAAATATAAATGGCTAGTAGAGAAGAAGTTTCTCACTGCCAATATTTTCATTAAGCGCTGGTTTCAAATCACGAATCAGCAAGGCTTCTTTAATTTTACAATGTACATCAGACTGTCCAGTGGCTAAAATATCAAGGTGATCCCATTTAATCTTGTGGCCTGTTTCATTGTCATTACTTTCCTTATTTGGTATTAGTCTTCGCGTTTAAATTTAATTGTAATTTAGGTAACCGTTACTTCTGAAGATGTATGTTGGAGCATACGAAACGTCAAGTTCATAAATGAAAGTTTTTACAACATGCGTTGTCTCGTTATGTTTGTAACCGCAGTTTGTTTGCTATTTCTTTATTTTATTTCATTTCATTTTACTCCTTCTAATCTGTTATTGAGCTGGAGAGTGCTGTGTTACAGAAGTCACTCCCTCAATTAATCATTGACATTTAATTTTCATTTGATTATTGTTATACATATACATACCCGCCCACACATACACAACATTTCCTTTTACCCATTGATTTCTTATCAGTGGAGTGGGAACCCTGCTTAGGGATTCCATTTTCAACACCTATAATGCCACAAAGGTTGCTAGTCTTACTACTGAAAATATATTAATAAAACGATGTATGGTGAAGTGCCTAGATGTCGTTTTCCGTCCAATGTACTTGTCAGCGGTAAAATCAAGATAGCGGAAAACAAAATGGCGGGAACCCGGACTATAATGCGCTTCTTGAAAATAACAAGTTTTGTGGAAATTGCACGAGTAACTTATTGTATGAGTTCCTGATCCCCCTCGAAAATACTAAACAAACAAATGTGTTGCGTTAAGGGGAGCACCTTGTTTTGAGCTGAATGCTGAATAGAAGGAAACTAAAGTGGGAAAGAAGCGTTAGTAAGTAACACACTTATTGTGTATATTTTTGATTTAAGCTTATTACTGTTTTTATTTTCATCGAGAACATGGGTTCCAGAAAGGGCGCCAGAAGGCTGCTCTAGGTTTTGTGTAACACAACACCGCACACTTAAGACAATCACGTCTCACTCGATACGCGTCTTTAAGTCATTGATATGAGTGTGAGTTCAGACGCGTGTGATTTTAACAGCCAATTGGAAGACGCGCTTTATGTAATTAAAACGTCATTTTAAAGAACAGAGAAGGAGTGTTGTTCTAGCTAGCCTGTTTACTGCTTTGTGATCCATTCTCTGAAAACGAGTTTATGTCCAACTGACGCACTTACTACAAAACATGGGCTGCGCATCTTCAACAGGACTATCATGTCTCGAGGTAATCCAGGGGCAATCAAACAAACATTCTTTGTTGACTCTATTTTCGAAGGTGGGGCGAAAGTTTCTCTTGTGGCGGGGAACAGTTTTACGGCCTCCTTGACCTTGAGCTTTATTGAACTTTATGAACGTTTCAGCGGTCTTGATCTCGAACCTTTAGAGAAACTGCAGAATACCCTGCCATATGGAAGAGAACGCTCTCCTGGAAAAAGATAGCTACGCGGATACGCGGACGTAGTGGCAAAGACTCACCCACCTCGGATAATATGCTAAGTATAGATGACAGGAAGTGGATACGCGGATACGGAGTGGCAAGGACTGTTTTAGTGCACACTTTTATATATTGTTTAACATGTTTGAGTTTTTCACGCTTTTAGAACGAGGCTTATACATTGGTCAGGATGTCATTTAAAGAACGAGAAAAATACAAATCACCACCTCACAGGAATTAGCATATGGCACCATGGCGGTCTGCCACGCGTTGTACAGCTCTTCCAATTTTCGGCAGTTTCCGGTAGTATAGGCATCTTGACTTATTTATTTTTTGTTATGGCGACGATAGAAGATATTAAGAAAGTCGTGGAGGAAGAAATAAGACCGTTGCGGTCGAAATCATTTTCCATTGAAGAGAAATTTGATACCTTACAAAATTTAGTCAACTTTATGTCTACCAAATACGATGAGCTGATGTAACAAGAAAATGTGAAATAATAGACGTAATCGGCTAACGAGTTTACATTCTTGTTGCCACCCAATTCAGATCACGCGATGATTTATTTGGGAGGTTCTAATTGTTCTATTTGCACATACTCTCGTGCGCATATTTGCACATACTCTCATGCACTCAGTTGCGTGTGACAAATAGAACAATTGTAACCTTCCAAATGAATCATCACGTAGTCTGAATTGGGTGGCAACAAGGATGTAAACACTTTAGCCGAATCCCTCTGTTCTTATTGACTGAGTTTCCGCGTTACCACGTATCCACTCTGATCATGGGTATAGCTTCAAAGTGGCAGGGCATTCTGCAGTTAAGCCTCGAATCTAAACAAGGCACTCTCGAGATTTTCATTGATTGGCGAGGTAGGTAAATATCATTAATGCAATTTTTTTATTAATATAAAATCCTGTCTGTTACTTTTAGACATGTAAATTTTGCACTTTGCACTTTGAACTCTATAGAGAGAAATGTTTTTCGAAATCATGACTCAATCAATTGCATACATAACCGAACAAAGATTTAATTGCAGTTTAATAACTGCGAAATACCTCTTCTGTAAAATAGAAGGGACCAAAAACTTCGCCGTTTAATAAGTGTGAGTTTTTATATAGCTGGCGTTTTTTTCCGCTATAGCGCGCGCATTCATTGGCTAGTTCATGGTCACATGGCATGTAACAATGAAACTGTTTCCCGCCAAATGCCAAGAGCGGGCAACATTGCGAAAACTATGACGTCAAACGGGAAACAGTTCACTGTTATGTTGACCGCAGTTGCACGTGATCAGAGGTGCCAAATGGAAAGTGCGGTGCGTGAAACACTTGCTTCTATTTTGTCATTGGTCTGTTTTATTCCACCGGTCAAAGCAGTTCACTAGACGCAATCTTTTACTCGATCGGTTTACGTGGTGTGTACGTTGATGGAGGACTTAAAAGACAACACAGGTCTTTTCTATTCGTACGACACTGGGAAAAATGCAAATAAACGACATTTCTGCTCGAACCCGCCTTACGCCTAAGCGAGCATTGTTT
Organism: Platygyra sinensis; assembly: GCA_019787425.1. Taxonomy (NCBI): domain Eukaryota; kingdom Metazoa; phylum Cnidaria; class Anthozoa; order Scleractinia; family Merulinidae; genus Platygyra; species Platygyra sinensis. The sequence continues at coordinate 1,291 of JAHPZR010007184.1, read as the reverse complement.
TCCATTGTTTGTGTGAGATAATTATTCAAAATTGGATCCGTTTTAATTGATCAAAACATATAATGGCCCAGTCTCGAGTATTCAGTTGTTAAAAACCTCTTTGGTGTAACACGTCAAAGTGTGCCAGACATCAGTCCGGCTTTTACGCTTCATTACGTGATAACATTTATGATCGTAGCCACAGTTACAAGTGAAGCAACAGCCCGTTGTTATGGGTATTTATGAAGTTGAGTGCGTAGTCTCCAAACGAAATCAAGGAAGCAACGTACAGTATTTTATTCAGTGGAAGAATTATTTGAGAATACCGGTCGTTTCGCCAACGTGTCAGTTCGCCAACGACCAGTTCGCCAACGTATGAAGTCGTTTCGCCAACGTCTAATGTCAGTTCGCCAACGCTTAGAAGTCGTTTCGCCAACGTCCAAAAATACCTTTTTTCGTTGAAAACAATTGCCAATTAGATAACTTGCAATTCACTTCCTGGTTTACACTCTACAAATAAAGCCGTGAATGGTTTAAAAAGTTTTTAAGTACGAACGGCCTTCAATCCATTTTTGCTGCTATGTGCGGGAAACAAGTGAACGCTTCTAAGCGCGTCATCAAACAAACATTTCAACTCAGTGGCTCTTTAACTACGCGAATTACCAACTACGCAAATGTTTAATAAAAAGGTATTACAGCCGGTTTATACTCAACAAATACAATCCATTCGTCTTGGATATCTTCTTTTGGTAAGTTGTAAATATATTTCAGATCTATTTCAGAAAGTAATTTGGACGTTGGCGAAACGACTTATAAGCGTTGGCGAACTGACATTAGACGTTGGCGAAACGACTTCATACGTTGGCGAACTGGTCGTTGGCGAACTGACACGTTGGCGAAACGACCGGTTACCATTATTTGATACAGGGTGTATAAAATAGTCCGGTATTCAAAAGGGCTGAATATGAAAATTCGAACGCGCCGAATTCTAGTTATGATCGTGGTAATCTTAATGGTAACGGATTTATTTTCTGAACATATCAAATGTAATTTATTTTTACCAGTTCTTCTTTTCAACAAGCCCCGATTTAATTTAGGTCCCGTCCACAAGTTTCCGGATATTTTTGAATCCGCAACTAAATACTTAATTTCTTTCCGGATACAGCTTCCATCCACATGCAGCGGGCGAATTCGACAGCGAATCCAGACTTTAAATCCCCTCCCAAGAGTGAAAAAAATAATTAATCATCAACGAATCCGGATTTTTTCGCATCCGATGACGCAGCAAAAATTCATGTCAGGTCTCTTACCG